>VDFB02029022.1:0-28650 GCA_007258455.2 Sequoia sempervirens
CTTAGTAAAATTTAGACCCTTCGGCGAGGCTTATTGAAGCATCGACAGAACAATGTTCCAAAGTAAAGGTGGATATTTCAGATTTTAAAGGTAAGCTTGACCTTGATATATTCTTAGACTGGATCTAGGAGTTAGAGAAGTACTTTGAGATGGAAGACGCGGACGAAGATGATCCAAAATGAGTGAAGACTGCTGCTTCCAAGTTCAAGTCACATGCAACCCTTTGGTGGGAAAACATGCAAATTTTCAGAAGAAGATAGGGAAAAGAAAAAATGACTTTGGCCTAAGATTCCAAAATATCTGAAATCTCGATTCTTTCCCTCAGATCACCAACAAAAATCATTTAAATAATTTCAGAATTTAAAACAAAGAGATCAGTTAGTGTAGGCTTCATATTCTTATTTGTTTGGGATTTAATAAGGAAGTTTTACCATAAATAAATTGTAATCTTTTATGAAAAAATAGAAAATTACAAATCTATTAGTGTATTTGTTTAGTTCTTTTAACTTTTATTAACCACATATCACCACTTTAAGAAAATCCAACATAACTTATGTGATATATTTGAGAAATCTCTATTGAAAGTTTCTTCATTTTCAGGGGATGCCTATAGCCTATAGGAGATGTATAGGAGACATAAAGATACTTCATTTGATGTTTCCTAGTGTTTGGAGACGTCTCCATATAGGTCTCCAAGATGAGGATGTATTTTCGGTACGGGGGAGGGGGTAGGGTATGAGTCTCCTAGTAACTATGAATTAAAACCTTTTACACCACTTGGACCTTCATGGCACATGTTATTTTTCATAAGCTTACTGCTTTTAACTAAGCTTCAAATCCTTTAAAAAACACAATCATTGATGCCATAGGAGTAATAATTAGAATTTAACAATCATGATCAATGGCTTTGTAAAAGTTGTGCTCAATTTTTCATATACTAGTTTAAATGTTTGCAATGCACTTGTTCTTGATGTGAGTGTGTGAATTTTCTTTTTTTTAAAGTCTTACTTCTATGGTTTATATTAGTGGAATTGCACATTGGAAACCAATATGCATCAATAATTGTCATCATCATTGGGGAGGGCTAGGTTTTTAGGGAAGGCTTGCATATTTGGCTTTGGTATGTTCTAGGCCTAAGTGTGATGTCCTTGTTTTTGAAGCCAGAATGACTTTGGAAAATAATTGATTAAATATTTAATAAGTCTTTATTTTGCTTATTGAATATTTAATTAATTAATTAATTATAATGAGACTTTATAAAATATCAATGAGATAAATACTTTATACTCTATAAAGTCTTTATAAAATAAATCAGTTACTAAAATTGAAATTGATGTATTATAATGGGGGAAGCAGACTGGTTATTCATCACGGAGAATTGATTGTGTTTGATTTAGCACTTGGATTCTGGAACAAAAACTCTTGAAATCCATCGCCATGTCTGGACGGAAACTTGGATATGGTCTGAGCAGAGTTCGAATAAACTTTTGAGCAAATACTCAGTTTTTAATTGGAATCGATGATAGTTTTGATAGCAGGTTGGTAATAGTAGAATGAACTTGGTGCATTTTGGAGGTTTGTAATCGATTATGAATTTGTGGTCATGCGGTGAAGTTCTTTGTGATGGGCATCCTCTTGTGTTGACGCAAAGTTAGTCCGAAGGTGATGCGATGCCTACCCGATATTAAGAAGATTTCTTGAGCACCAGAAATATTAATGAATCAATTAAGAAAGGGAAATTGGGAGTCGAGTTATCTTTGCATGAGAACTTGCCATTTCATAAATGGTAGATTACACACACCTGTTATTGGGTCTTCCTATCAATTACTCTTGTTATTTTGTTGCCATTGGGTGTCACTGATACATAGGTTAACAAAGAACATAGTCACTGCTTGAAACGTCTAGTGGAGAACACGTCTTCATCTTATCATTATCGCCATTTGCTTGGAGAGTCGGAGACATTATTACCTTTGTTGCCATCATCGAGCATTTATACCATTGAAGCGGGAGCGTTAGTGATAACTAATTAGGCTCAACTACATGTGACGGGAAAAGACAAAGCTCGTGTTTGGCGTATTGGTTTGTATTAGTGGCTAAATGATAGACTTTACAATTACCAGTCCGGCTATACTTGTATCTCCTCAGCACGGGTATGAATCTCAAACCCAATATCGGGTATATTAAGAGCCTGAATAAATGAATATTAGAAGCTATAGGGGAGAATATCTAATCATACGAGAGTGTTGATCATTCAAGATGAAATATAATAATTAATCGATGCTCTTGGTTGGCTTTATGATCATTTGGATGGGAAATGTCTATATTGCTCACTGTGTGATTATCATTGATATCTGTGTTGTGGGGTTGGTGTATTCATCAACTATTCGAGTCTAGAGAAGAACTGGATATTCGGACAATTGTCACTGTTGAACAAATTTGTGAGTGCGGGAAGACTCACATGGTTTATATTTTCACTGGTGGGGAAACAAACATTTTGTCTTTTAGGAGTGCCGGGCATATGTAATCAGGAGCATTGTGATTTCTCTTATGCGCTGGAGGTCTTCAATCTTGTAAGTGTGGGCTATGTCACATACATTTCCAGAAGCGATTATTGAAAGGTATTCTTGTATGATCATCTAATGTCATAGATATTTATTGAACACTTGAAAATCTCAAGATTAATTAATAAATATATTTTTGAGTAAGAACATGTATATATTTTTGAGTAGTTTATCAATTCCTTCCATGATATATGAGAACCAATTTATTGAAGAGAAGATCTTTTCTATATGTTCAATCTGCAATATTCATTAATTTGATCTGGTATTTATTGAAATCTGGAAACTGAGCATAGGCCTCATCATTGCTGGTTTTAAGTTGTTGTGTATGAGTTGTTGCGCATCCACAAAATAATGAGTTGCAAACATTAGATATTCGACCGATTCAGATTAAACTATGTCAGAATAGTTTGACAAATACATTATCAAATTTGGGAAATCGATAGTAATCCCGGCTTCAGAGGTTGGGGTTATTACACTGTCAAACCTAGGCCAAATGTTAGAACTCAAATCAAAGTACAATAAGCGGTAATCAATATGCATCATTGAGAGCATTTTTTTTTGAACATTCTGAGTACAACAATTTCCATGATAAAAGTAATCAAAGTTTACATTCTGATTAATATGAGATTTGTTTACATTTGAAATTAAGTACAAAGCAAGAGTACAAGAGTAAAGGTTAAAAAGTCCTCATCTGTTCGGCATCTTCCAAGACTCGGCTTGCCAATTGAAGAATTGAGGGAAGTATCATCTGAGTGCTTTTACCTCCAACCATGGACTTATTTAGTCCCCCGCGCACATAGTCCTACTAGAAGGGGGCCCTGCCCTTCTTGCGAAAGGTGATGTTGGACTAACCCTCTAATAGCCATCTGAGCTCTGGTGGTTGAACCCTATCTAACTGGCATTGCCTGAATACTAAGGAATCCTTCCTACTAAGCTGGAATTTTTGGCTAGCTAGATATCTGAGTTACATGTGAGTGTTAGGGAAATCAGTGGCATCTGCCCTACTATGGCCATAGCATTGCACTACTGTGCTACTCACCCACCCTACTAGACTTGGAAAAGCTTACTTTAACTAGGGCTTCTGGAGATTTCTTCTATGTTACTTACTCAAGTCTGGACACCTGTCCTAGGGCATTAAATAATAACCTACTCAAGTCTCTTCTAACCTCCAATCTCACCTCTAGGCTACCTGCCACATGAGTCCAGTAGTTCTAGGGCTAGGGTTACCGCAAGGATTGCACACCCTATAAGACCAACCGTCTTACCTATTTTAATAGAACATTAAAATAATACTAAGCTTTTGCTTAAAAGATATAAAGATGAATTAACAAAAAGTCTTCGAGGGCTAAGTATGAGCTACAGACTATACAGTCATTACATGAGCTCTATTAACTTTTCTGAGTTAATTCTGCTAAGTTTAAGTTCATATAATTTCATAAAGAAGTATACCCTTTATACTCTTTGGCTTCATACTTTGAAGCTATCATATGTCATCAAGGTGATGCTGATTGCTAGCAGCGTAGATTTACTAACATCTATCAGTTTATAGTTTGTTTCCAATATGCTCCGTTTCCAGACCCTACTGCTCAACAGGTCATGACTCAGGGAATCAACTTTCCCTTCACCTAACTCTATATGAGTTTACCATTTATACTACTGAATTCATACATTATAAATCAATAGTATTTTCAACAGAATTTAAAAGAAGTTTAGGCACTTTACAAGCCATAGACCCTTAACACAATACGTCTACCAGAAAAGGACACAACGGCAAGAAAATAGTTCATTCTTTACTGGTTATTCTTTTCTAACAACCAGCAATAGACCTAGCATAACTTCTTCATTAAATTTACTTTCCTCTTAACTTAGTTTACTATATCAAAAAGGTGTTTCAAAAAGATTCCATACACATTCTCTAGAAATTTATGGACTAAGTATGAAGTAAGAATTTCATTATCTACACTCCAGATTTCTTTCTCTGGAAAACTCAGACAGAAAGAAAGTATATAATACTCAGTCAAATGCATTACTTGAGTCTACAAAACTCCTATGAGAGTTCACATTAGCTCCATAGCATAACTCCCAATACGTGACTTCTTATCAGGAAAGAATATAAGTAATTTACGTGCCTGTAAAATGGAGCTTGAATCAATAACGAATTTGGATGAAGCCAACACAATTAGTCTTCAACTGTTACGCCCTCTCCTCCAAACGCCTCTGCCTTTTATGAATTCCACACCCCCCTTTTGGTTGACTATTTTCAGGAGATAAGTTCTTCTTTTCTGAAAACTCTTCCTCTTCTCTATTTCCTGTATCTTCATCCCCCGTATCTTTCCTTCTTCTTTTTTTTCAGAAGAAAACACTTACAAAAGATATCCTCCCTCTCGAATGATCGTCCTAGGTAGTTATTGAAACTACCTTCACGTTTCCTTCCCTCCACGCCTTCCATGAACACGATTTCAGGGATTCAAAAATGAGATTAAAGAAAATTCACAGGCGTTTGTGTCTGCCACTACACCTGAAGGATGCACGACGGCATAACATGATTTATGGAGATTCCCCGGTCAAATTTACAAGCTGTGTGATTTACCTTATTTCCCACGCACTCAACCAACTCCATTTTCGGATGATCTCTTGGAGTTCAACCCACGTCATTCCATTGTGGCTAATTATTCTCAATCGATAGCATGGAGAATATTTGCTTACAAATTTTAGACGGCAAAACTCATCTCAAAACAAATACAAGGTGATATATATATAAGTTAATTTAACTATAAAGACGTCCAACTCAAGATGGACTTGATTTACTATCTCCATCAATAATTAGAAACATATTTATTTATAAAATTAAATCCTTTTAATATTCAATATAAACATTATTTAGTTTACAAGGAACAAAATAAATAATAATAATAATATTATTATTATCATTATTATTATATATATTTATAAACTTACCAAGAAGACAACACCCAATGACCCGGTTACCGGAAACAACGGAACCAAAGCCAAGGTTACACAAAAGTCGGTGTCCAAAAGGAATAAAAGAACAGGTTTACAAACCCTAATATCACTAATGGTAAAACCGCATCTAAGGTTCGCTTGATAACCTATGACGACAGGGTACCAATACTTACCTCTAGGGTTTTCAGGATCTTGAGACCGACCTTAGCTCAGATGGCGATTCTAGGGTACATTCAACATTACCTCTCTACTCAGATGATACTTCCCTACTCCCGAGCATTGCGGAATGATATCCTGTATCCAACTCCAACAAATGAAGAAGGATTAGACTATCATCTCATTAATGATCAAAAAATATTTCAATCTACTCAATGACTGTAAAATATAAACTTCCTTTCTAAGTTCACCACAGTATGAACATTTAGGTATAAACATGGTACATATTCCATTGCGTTTTCACAGCAAAACCATAAGATTTCCATCTTTTATGCATAAATACACAACATTTGCAACATTCAACATTCTTAAAGCAAGCAAAAATAAGAGTGTATATAAGTCACTAGGGTGGGATGTAACACCAAACTTGGACCAAGATCATACCCCATTTTGGACTAGTCTAGGTTCATTTAGGGTTCTTGGTAGGCCTAACTTCGAAGGTTTTTTTTAGTATACTTGGGTAAGGCACCTAGAAATCACAAAAAGAGCATTGAAGCTTGGATAATTGGTAACCACCACTGGGTTGACTAGATCCATCTATTTTGCAATTGTATTCCACAAAATACATAAAAATCTTTCCTCAACAATTGATAGAAACAATAATTCCATTCCATTTGATTTTATTGCACCTACTTGTCCTCAACTACATTTGAAATTACTAAAAAAGTACAACAGGGAACCAAAATACCCATAAACAATCCATTTTATTCATATTAATGATATATAGCATATATATGGGGTCAGCCACACACCACTCAAAAAACTTGAGAGCATGAATTGTCCCAACAAAAACATTGATAGACAATGACCATCTTGTACAAATGAAACCAAAATTTTTGCCACACTTCTACCATGCAAGTGTTGCAACTCCAATTAAAAAAACCACATAATTGACAAATAAACCCTTATGTCATCTACAAACCAATAGTCTTGAAAAAGAGTAGGAAGGCAAATTACATAGGCTCTCCCTCTACTCCAAAAAAGACTTCCCTCTACTCCAAAAAAGACTTACATTTCTTACAATAAGCACCACACATAAGATGATTGAAATCTACCTCAACCACCTTCACATCATCATTACAACAACACATTGGGATATTAAACTCGACCTTGGAGGATTTCTTTTTCTTTAGCCCTTTTGCTAGTTTCACTACTCTCTTATGCAATTGACACATGTTCTCACTCAGCCCATGAAAAGGACCAAGCATGCCATTGAAGAAGGCTTCAATCTGGTTTTCATTTCCTTTAATGTGGAAAAGATATGTTCTCATGGCCAAGACAATAGAATGGCGTGGCTCAAGGATTGAGCAATAAAACATATTTTGATGGCCCAAGGATTGTTGCGTGTCTAGAAGAAACTTGGCCATGGTTGTCATAATCACCACACTAGGAGTGCCATCCATGTCTTTGGTAAGATCCCAAATTTTAAATACCCACAATTTTGGATACATGTTACCATTCTCTCCCACAAGTTATACAGCAAAACCACCCAAAGATTTCTCCCTAGTTACATGCACGTTGTGTTTCAAACTACTAGACCCACCCTTGCCACCGAGCTCATTTACATCACTCTTGCCTTTACCATTCGTAGAAGCCAAAGCCATGAATAGAAGCCCTATATAGCAATACCCGTAGAAAAACAAAAGGACCAAAGAAGAAATATTGACATTTGCCAATGCCAATGCCACATCAAGTTGTTATTCTCAACAACAATGGTATCCTTTGCTTAAAGCTTGGTCATAATCAAAAAAGCATTATCTCATGCTGCGCTTGGTACTACATTAGTTTGCGTTTTCCACATGTTGTCAGTGGTCCATCAAATCTTTGTAATTCAACCTCTCATTAGGTGGGTTTTAGATATAATGAGTTAATGTGGTGCATGCCATATATTAGACATATAATACTTAAGGTTTTCTTAGAATTTGTAGTGCCTTTAATTTGATACACTATTTAAATTTTTATATCTAGGAAAAAACCACAATGGTTATACAACTTAAAAAATGGAAAAAATGCTAAAAATTATTAAAACCAACATTTTTAAAGTATCAAATTAAATGTTAACAATAGCGATGATTAATTATATTAATATTTGATAATCATCATCATGACATAAAGAGTTATTTTAAACCTTACTTACCTAGAGCTGCAAATGGAACACGGATGGGAATGCCATCATTAAAAAACATGGTACATTGGTCCTTGGACATAGCTATATTTTCAATCAATTTATAAGACTTTAGTGCAGATAGACATCTTAATCCTTTTTATTGTTGATCTTCTTACTAGTACATTCTTGGGCTTTGATAAGAAAATTATTTGCTAAAAAAAGCACATACATTTTGATGCAAAAAATAGAAACTTATAAGTCTGAGTGTATTTCTTTAATTTTGTTAGCTGTTTTCAATTAATTATCAGTAATTGAGGAAAAAAACCAATGTGATTTATATTATATAAATAAGAAAATTCTATAGGAAGTTTTCCAATTTTCAAGGGAAGCTTCAAGAGATGTGGAAAATTTTTATTTGGAGTCTCTTGACATCTCAAGATGTCCCAATATATATCTTTTAGATGAGGACACATTTTTGATAAAGAAGATGAGTAACATTGATCAGAGTATAAGTCTCCAGGAATGAAAATTTATTTGTTTTATTGGGTCCACTTACAGACTAGTTAGATCTGGGTCCGGTTGGAACTAGATTCGGGATCCTGTCCGATCCATTTGTAGATATGGGCAAGATGTGGAAAAATGGGGTTGGGTTTGTCTTGGACAAACTCGGGAAGGTTCCCAGGTGAACCAAGATCAAATCCATCCATTTTTCTACATTTTTAAAATTTATTTGTTTTATTGGGTCCGGTTGGAACTAGATTCGGGATCCTGTCCGATCCATTTGTAGATATGGGCAGGATGTGGAAAAATGGGGTTGGGTTTGTCTTGGACAAACTCGGGAAGGTTCCCAGGTGAACCAAGATCAAATCCATCCATTTTTCTACATTTTTAAAATTGTTTTTTGCTTAAAGTGTTTTTTCCACCTTTGACTTAGCCTTTTAAAAAATTATGAAAATGGTGTGTGCCATGAAGGTCTTTGTGGTTTTGAGGTTGTCATTTGGGAATGTGCTAGGAGGGGTGCCCTTGGACCTCACAAGGGGTGCCATCCCTTGAGCTCTCAGGGGGTTGGGTTTTTCTTGGGCAAACTTGGGAAGGATCCCAGTGAACCTAGAGAAAATCTATCCATTTTTCTACATTTTTAAAATTGTTTCTGCTTAATTTTTTTTCCACCTTTGACTTGGCCTTTCAAAAAATTATGAAAATGGTGTGTGCCATGAAGGTCTGTGTGGTTTAGAAGGTCTTCATTTGGGAATGTCCTAGGGGTGCAGCCCTTGGACCTCACAAGAGGTGCTACCCCTTGACCTTGCACGGGGTGCTGCCCCTTGACCCCATTGGGGAATTGCCCCTCGACTCCACTAGGGGCATTGCCTCCAAGTGCCCCCAAATCACCATAAAGTTTTGGGATATGGAGCTAGAGCAAGCTGACTTGGATGCTTCTACTCTCCAACATGTTGCACTTGAGGAGTATGAAAGCGAGCATACTTTTAGTGCAATTGGTATTGGCCACCACTTGTGGTACTTGAAATGTTCTTGTATCGTCTAATGCCAATAATGATGATGATGTTGGTGATTTAAAAAATCCATATGATGTTGAAAATTGATTGTTGAACTTGATATTAGTATTTTAATACTGAACTTGAAGTTTATGTGGTATTCTAAACTTACTTCCTGCTTTTAGGCTGCATTATATATATATATATATATATATATATATATGTTGTTTGTACGGGTAAACCCAAGCCAAATTTCTGTGCTGGATCCATGAACTTGAACCAGGATCTGTACCAGAACCAGTAACTTAGAAATTTATTATTATGAATTCAGACTCTGATTGACCAGTAATCCAACTTGTATGGGGCAGTCGTTGAAAGGAATTTGTAGTGTTTATATGAACAGATTGCACCTTCTTTTCAGTTACAATAGTGCCTGTTTAATATTATTGTCCCATAGCTTGTTTTTTCCAGTGTCTCTAAAGCGGTAAAGGCTTCTTTGTGATAAAGTCGCATGCCCATCTGCCTTCTGAGCAATTCCCTTGTAAATGTCTTCTAGTTAGGTTTAAGGGAGTTATGAAAAATATGTAATGACAAATTACTCCTGAAGGCTCTCTACAATTGTTTATAACATATTGAAAAGTGTGTGGCTTCTGATAAAGCACAGATTTGAAATTTTCATCATATGGTTTAGTTTCAATTTCAGTTGTTTATTATTAGCAACAATATTCATCTCTTGCACCATATATTTGGCATGAAGAAATGAGTTTGACAACTATTTCTTCAAATTTCCTCATTTAAGTAAGTAAGGGTTAATTCATTTTGTTGATTAAAATATCTTGTTAGGTGCTACATCTTCTTCGGCATCAACTTCATCAGCATCAAGCACAGCACCATTCAGTTTTACCATATCTACTTCATCCAGTTCAGCTCAAGCATCATCTGCTAATGCTGCTGGGACAACTAGCGGGTAGATACTCATTTTTAATACAGATTTGTATACAGTGCTCTGATGATAATTTGTTTAAAATGAAGCATACCATAATTTTTTTTGACATATTGCCTTGGAAGTAATTTGCTTTTCTATATTAAATAACTAAGTACAGGATTACAAATTGTTATTTACAGAAGTACAACAACAACAACAATAACTCCATCAGTTCGGATGCCTCAAATGCCATCCGAAATAACAGGGAAAACAATAGAGGAGGTGAAATAACTTTATTTATCATCTTCCCATAGAGATTAGTGCATGCTTTTCATACACTATTTTGTGGCTTACAGGAGTGAGAATATATTAACTATGAGACTTTTCTTAAATGAGCCAAATTTGTTATTTCCCCTTGCTGAATTTGTTTTAATGTGTTGTTAAATTCCTCATGCTTTTTTAAAGAGAATGGATCATATCTAATCAAGGATAACTATAACTCAGCAGCGATTACATTGGCCAGAATGTGTGCTTTTTGTGTCTTACTGGAATTCCTGTTCATATATATAAGAATTTACATTTTCTAGTTTCAAAACGTATGTTGTGATGTTGAGTTCCTTATTACATGTTGTATGATGTTAATATTGATTTTAGTAAATGCATTAAGAACATATTTGTTTCTGAAATATTTGCATTTCCTATTGTTTTTCTTTATTTGTAATGTAATTTGATATTAACTATGAGACTATTCTTAAATGAGCCAAATTATTCTGACATTGTACCATTTCCAGATTATATAACAACTGGAACTCTGAATCACAAGAGCAAACTACAAAATTTGTTTCTGAAACATTCACATTTCTTATATTTTTTCGTTAACTTGTAACATAATTTGACATTAACTACGAGGCTATTCTTGAATTGAGCCAAATTGTTCTGACATTATACAATTTCCAGATTATCAAAGACTGGAACTCTGAATTACAAGAGCAAACTACAAAATTTAGAAAGCAAGCTGAGGCAATTGCAGAATGGGACCGAAGGATCTTACGAAATCGAAATATTCTTATAAGGCTCGAGGTATGAAGAGTGTATTCTTTTGGCAAGTGCGCTTTATATTTTCTAACATTTGCACTTGTTTTCTTATAAATATGAAAGAGGGGACAGTTTTAGTATTCTTTTAATTTCTTATGCAATCCATCACAGTTTGAAGTAGAACCTATAAGTTAAACCTGCTCCACCATCAACGCCACCATCATCATCATGTGAGGCATCTCAATTAAAAGTTAGTAAAATAATCCAGTCGGTTAAACATAGTATTTGGAGAAGTTTATGAGAGATATCTGAAAACTATGCAGAACTTTATCAAATAAATCATATCTCACAATATTGTACAAACTTTGTTTAATTTCTACCATCCACATAAAATAAAAAGAAGCATAAAAGCTGCTTACTGTTGTATGCTTTGAAGGAGAGGACAAAAGTGACATAACTGCTCATGATTTTTAGTGTCATTTTAGAATGGTTTAAGGCAAGATATGATAGAAAGCAAAGACAAAATCAAGAGTTGCTGGAAGCAAATATTGCTAAATAGTAGAACCATTAGAATCTTCCCCTATATCAGTTTACAATAGCAAGAAGGTTCTGCATACGAGCATATTGTCATAATCAAAGAAGCATCAATTAGGATTGGGATTGACACATCAAGTGCATAATTTTAATTCGATTGGGAAAAAACGGGGAAATAGAAATTTCTGAAAAATTCTTAAAAATAGGGATACAAATGCTGCTTTATGATCCATTGGAGCCCAAAACAATTTATTTATTTATTTAAAGCCTCCAAGGCCACAGGGACCTTCATGGTGCATCCTATTTCTCTTAATAACATTTCTTTTAATTTAAGTTCCAAACCCTTTGAAAAACACAGGCGTTGAGTCCTTAAAGCCATAGTCCAAATCTGCCTTGAAATTTGTGCTACTAGGACCAAAACAAAATAAAATTGGTGATTCGCTCTTGGATCTGATAGGTGACAGTTGTGAGTGGTTGTTAACTACTATTTTTTGCAGAGTATTGCCTATATGGTCATATAATCTCTCATCACTTACTAGTTATTGATTGAATACCTTTAGTTCTTTTTACAATGGTTTGTTTGGAACAGTTGCTGCAATCGTCATTTGTTATGAGGTTGTTCCTTTCTCATCCAAGTGATGTTTCATGTTTCAGTTACCAATGTAGTCTAGAAATATTCCAGACATGCTGGATTGTTCCCAGAAATGACACCAGATATTGCTCTAAGTTGCAGGAAGTATCCTCAGTTTCTGTGTTTTTGTTAAGGGCCCAGAAATGCTACTGAAATGTCAGAAATAATGGGATGTTCATTCCTGGTATTGAATTGCTATTTCTAGGTTATTCTTGGATGTTTTTCCGAAAGGCAAAAAGTTTTGAGGGCCACTCTGTGTCTGGAAATATTTCAAAATTTGAAATGTTCCTGGAAATAACATTGTGTTTTCCTCTTACTTGCAGGAAATTACATTTCCCATTCACTGTTTTCATATAGGGCATGACAAAATCTGGAAATGTTGAAATGTTACTGGGAATGGAAGTGCCTTTTCTGTGCATTTTCTTGTACATTTCTGAAAACATTTCAGGCCCTCTCATTCCTATTAAAGAAACTAGGTGCTAAATCTTCATAAACAAGAAAAAATTCATCCCTCTATAATCAATGTAAATAATTAACAAACAATTAAAAAAAAAAATGCAGTGGCATTACATGCCTGCCCCATCACAAAATATAGAATGTGGGCCCTGTTTAAGGTAAAAAAAAAAGCTGATTGGGTTCTAAGATTGGTTAGAATTAGATGTAAAACTGGAAAATCATTTTTGTCAAGTTACTGTTGTGACTGTTTCCAAACTAGCGTTGTTTCTTTAAGCTGCTAGAAACATGTAAACTAGTTCTGGTAATCAAGTTGAAGCTGCTAGAAGTGTTTTGGCAGTTTGATACAAATTGCCACTAATTCTCAAGGTTTGATATAAGCTGTAGCAAATTTTGGTGGTTTGAGTAAATTGCCACTAAGTACAAATAGAATGGATAATGTTAAAAAAATCAGTCTAAACCATAGTTCAATGGAGTTTTGGAACTAGGGATAGTGGGGGATGCAAAGACCCTAAGTTAATGATGTGGGGGGGCAGCAACTGGTTGGGGTTTGGGGGTGCAGTCCCTAGTGGGGCTGAAAGGCAGTGCCCCAAGTGGGGTCTAGGGGTAGTTCCCCTTGCACATTGTTCAGGAAAATGAACTGGTAAATTACTTACTTGTATTAACAAGGAGAACAAATTACATTATATAGCAGTGCTAGAGCACTATAGGAATTAATGAGCCTAGCTACTGACATTTAAGATGTCAACCAAACACAACTGTAGACACTAAATGTCTACCTACCATAAACAAAAAATATCTAATCTATTAAATACATCATAATTGACCATTAAAGATAGAGAATATAATATTCTAACTATTAAATATATTAAATAATGTAATATTAATGGTCATCTTAGTCGTCTTTAGTTAGTTTAGATAGTTTCTAAATTTGTCTTCAATCTACGATCGTTTCTTTTAGAAACATCGTCTCTTGTAAATCTATATAAGGAACTTTCGTTCCTCTGTTTAATACATTGAATATTTTATCATGGTATTAGAGCGGGTTCGGTCGATGGGGTTTCATAAGATTTGGCGAATTTTTTAATAAAAAAATTGTAGCCCTCTCTACTTGGAATTTATTCTAGAAATTTTTAATCGTTTTTTTTATGAAAAATGACTGTTTCGAGGAGTTTAAATTCAATTTTCTTGGTTAAAGGAGTTAAGTGGGTCTTTGCAAGAATTGCATGAGTTTTGAATCTATGTATTTTAAATCCTTTGGTTTTAACATGTGTGCACATTACAGGTTACATTTCCTCATCAATTGAAGGTTTTGTGTGCATCGGTTTTGGACTTCGGCGTCATACGCACATTATCGAGGTTTGTGTGTTTTAGTTAGATGCTATTACCGCGACTTTGTACTTTCATGATTGGTAATTTTTCCACGGCCAGCGACTCTGTTTTCCTCGTGAAGCAGTTTTGGCCTCCGCGACAAAATCTCTGGCGGCAAACTTCGGTTCCTATTTGGCATTTGTTTTCCGCGCAATCTCCCACTGCTGTGTTTGCAGTGTCGTTAAATTATGATAGTTCATTTTTCTCCGTCGGCGTTTTTTGAGCGAGTTGATGT
Organism: Sequoia sempervirens; assembly: GCA_007258455.2. Lineage (NCBI taxonomy): Eukaryota > Viridiplantae > Streptophyta > Pinopsida > Cupressales > Cupressaceae > Sequoia > Sequoia sempervirens. The sequence goes on from VDFB02029022.1 coordinate 14,526, forward strand.
TTTACATTAATCGCACGTGATCTTTAGCCTTCATCACAAGGCTGACTTTTATCTCAGCAAGCCCGCGTTTTTCCTTTTGCATTTAGATAGCGATATCTAAAGAATCCCTAGCGCACGTTTTCTGCAAGGTCGCGTGTCTTCTCTGTCGTGTCACGATTTCTGAAGGATTTCTCCTTATTTTTTGATGCATTTTTTACTTGTATTTGAGGCACGACTTTCAGTCTCTACCTGAGCGCATTTCACCTGTGTCTCTTGGCACGTTTTTTGACCTTGTCGGGCTGCGATCTTCTCTTTTTGGCGACGGGATCTTCAGTTGTTTTCTGAGATTTTCAGTCTTCTCATGTAGCGATTTTCTGAGCTATGATCTCTGTGTCGTGATCTTTCAGAAGGTTATTTTGCATGGTGAGTGTTTTGACGGATTAAGGGTTTTAATAATTTTTTCCATAAAAATTATTTTGGGGTTTTATAATTTTTCGCCCTTAAAAAAAAAAATTATTTGGTGGGTTTTAGAATTTTTAGTCTTAAAAAATTATTTGTTGGGTTTATAATTTTTTCATAAAATTATTTAGAGGGTTTTTTAATATTTTTTCCTTAAATTTTTTTGAGGTTTTCTGATTTTTACCTGAAAAATTATGAAAGGGTTTTACCGTTTTTCCTTAAAAATGATGTTTTGTATGCTGATCCATGTTTCAGATTTCGTGCCAACTACTTGGATTCCTTTGTGGTTTTTTTACCCTTTTTTCCGAAAAAAATGATGCTTTGTAAACTTCAAATTCAGGGTTTTGTGATTTTATCCTCAAAAATCGTGGTTTCTTGCAGTCTGTTCTGGAGCGTCGTGCTCATCTGCAAAAGTTTGGAGGGTTTGCCGATTTTTCCTCAAAATCGTGGTAGTTGTTTTTTGGAGTCTCTAGCTATAGGGAGGGACAACTTTGTTACCCAACATCAGGTTGGATGTTTTGTGATCAGTTTTGGTTGTTTTCAGAAGTTCTACAATTTCTGAGAGAGTTAGTGGTAGACTCATCTCAAGTGGCAGAGTCAGTGGCAGGCTCTTGTCTTTTGTGGTAGAACGTTCTTTGCTTCTGTGGGTAGTTAGAACGATGACCATTAAGGGAGGGTATTAAATATATTAAATAATGTAATATTAATGGTCATCTTAGTCGTCTTTAGTTAGTTTAGATAGTTTCTAAATTTGTCTTCAGTCTACGATCGTTTCTTTTAGAAACATCGTCCCTTGTAAATCTATATAAGGAACTTTCATTCCTCTGTTTAATACATCAAATTTTATCACTAACACCCTCCCTTAATGGTCAATCACATCAACAACACCAAGTTGCCCCTTGAATTTGACAAACTTATTCCGGGCTCAGAGACTTGGTGAGAATATCTGTAGTCGATCGGTGTGAAACTTATTGCGCTTAGTGATCGAATCGTCTACGACGGCTTGCGGATGTAGTGACAATGGCTCGACATGCTTGGTACGTTCATGGAAGATTGGATTTTTGGCCAGTTTGAGCACCCCTTGATTATCAGTGTACAAGGGAGAAGGTCCTGCTTGTGACATGTGCATGTCAGAAAGCATCCTGCGGAGCCAAACTGCCTCACATGCTGCCTTAATGGTTCCTCGATATTCTGCTTCAGTCGAGGAAAAAGCCATTGCTTGTTGCTTGTTGTTGGTCCATGTTACAACACATGTACCCAAATTGAATACATACCCAGAAGTGGATTTTTTGTCATCCACTGAACCTGCCCAATCAGAGTCGGTGTAACCAATTAGCTTAGGATCCTTGCACCTGCCATAGAGAATGCCATAATCTGAAGTGCCCTTAACATATCTTAGCACTCGCTTCGCTGCAATTCAATGATTAGCTTTTGGCGTTGTCACGAAGCGAGAAATGTAGCTCATTGCAAAACAGATGTCAGGTCTAGTGGCAGTGAGGTAGATGAGACTGCACACTAGTTGCCTGAATGTTGTTTTTACTGATCAGAGGTGAATTAGAGTTGGCTGACAACTTCAACCCCTTCTCCATTGGTGTGGAGGTAGGTTTGCAATCCTGCATCCGAAATTTGTCAAGCAGACTTTTGGCATATTTAGACTGAGAGATGAAAATGCTACTAGCGGTCTGCCAAACCTCAATACTGAAACAATAATGGAGAAGCCCCAGATCTGTCATGTCAAAAGCCTAACACAAATCCTGTTTGATTGCTGCAATCAAATGTGTTGAACTGCCAATAATGATCAAGTCATCAACATAGATAACAAGAAACAAAATATCATCACCAAAGTGCTTGACATACAGATTACTGTCAGAAGGGTTGCGTTGAAAACCATGATCAACCAAGTACTGATCAATCTTGATGTACCATGCACGGGGAGCCTATTTCAGTCCATAGAGTGCTTTCACAAGCCTACATGCTTGATGTGCTTTGCCGACAACTTTGAAACCAGGAGGCTGCATCATGTAGGCTTCTTCCTGCAACTCACCGTTGAGAAAGGCACTCTTGACGTCCATCTGATGAACTGTCCATCCAAATTGGGCTGCAATAGCGAGAAGAGGACGAATTGTGCTCATCTTGGTAGTAGGAGCAAAAGTCTCCTCGTAGTCAATGCCCTCCCGCTGTGTGAATCACCGAGCAACTAATCTGGCTTTGTATTTATCCAGAGTACCATCGGCATGATACTTGACCTTATAAACCCATTTGCAGTTGATAGGTTTCTTCCCAGGAGGAAGATCAGAAAGAACCCAAGTGTGATTCTTTAGAAGACTATGGTATTCTGTCTACATAGCCTTTTCCCACTCTGGAATTCCTTTAGCCTCTGAATATGTATGAGGCTCATGGATGTTGTGGATGTTGGCCATAAGAGCAAAATTGACTGTGTGTTGTTGCTTGCTCTTTTTGCGAGTTGATCTACCCTTAATGAGTTCATCATCATGAAGATCATCGATAGTCTTGAGCCACCACTTAGGCCGGCGAGTAGAAGTACCAACATCTGAAATAGGAGAAACAACATCTCTTGGGATTTCTGGAACAAAGTCATCTAGATGTGAGTCCTGAGGAAAATCAGGTGGTGCTATATCATGATTGGTAGACTCCTCATCTTCAGAGTCAGAATGCTCTAAAGCCCTCCCATCAGGGGGTCCAAGAGGAAGACGAACACCCTCATCAGAAACCTTTATAGGTTGATCCGCAGGACTAATAGTACGAACAAATGGACCAGTAGTCTCATCAATCATAACATCACGACTGAATATGAGACGATTCGTCTCCACATCAATCAACTTGTATGCCTTGTGATTGTCGCTGTAACCATTTAACATAAGTGTCTGGCTCTTGGATTCCAACTTGGTATGCTTGTCTTCGGGAATCCATACATGAGCTGTAGAACTGAAGACTTTCAAATGGCCCACCTTAGGCTTACGTCCTGACCAGGCTTCTTCTGGAGTCATCTTCTTAACGGCCTGTGTAGGTGAGCGATTCAGGAGGTAGACTACAGTATAAACTGCTTCAGCCTAGTATTTCTTAGGTACATTTTTGTACTCCAACATAGAACGAGCCATTTCAGTAATGGTGCGATTCCTACGTTCAACGACACCATTTTGCTGAGGGGTGTATGGTGTGGTGAGTTGGCGCTTAATGCCTTGTGCAACACAAAAAGTAGAGAAGTTAGTTGAACAAAACTATCCCCCATTATCTGATCTTAGAGTGACAATCTGAGAACCTGATTCTTGCTCAACCAAGGCCTTATACTGCTAAAATGTACTGAACACATTTGATTTATGTTTGAGAAAATACACCCACATTTTCCGACTGAAATCATCAACAAATAATAAAAAGTACCTAGACCCAGTAATAGATGGAGTGTTCATTGGTCCACATACATTAGCGTGAACCAATTGAAGTACCTTGGAGGCTCTCCAAGAATCACCATTCGAGAATGGTGTTCGATGCTGCTTCCCAGCTTGACAGGCTCCACAAACTCCATGATTGAGTTTGGATCTCAGGTAGACCAACAACCAAACCCTCCTGAGACAGTTGAGAGAGATAGTGCACATTCAAGTGCCCATAACGCTGATGCCAAAGTTTGCTAATGGAAGTATTCCTAGCGGCCAGAGCGTGCTCCTAAGAATCACCAGAATCAGCAAGTCTATACAGACCATGATCCTCAAGTCCCATAGCGATGGTAGTACGAGTCTCCCTATCAACGATGCTGCAGGTGGACGAACTGAAAACAACATCCAACTGAGGAGAATGCCTCATGATCTGACTGACTGAGAGAAGGTTATGTTCCATGCCTGGAACATAGTAGACATCGAGAAAGAGTAAATTTCTTCCTTCTGAGTGAATTTGGATAGTGCCTTTACCGACAACTGTGTACGCTTCTCCTCCAAAAATGACAAAATCAGAGAATGGTTCGAATTTTGTGAACCAATCCTGACGATGAGTAAAATGCCGTGATGCCCCTAAATCAATATACCAGGCAAAAGATTGTTTTGGATCTGCTGTTCTCTTGGCCATAAATGCATAGAATGCAGACTCTTTCTGCTCAGTGTGCTCTGTGACATTTGCCTTTTGTTGAGATCCTCCCTACTTATTTTGTTCAGAAGCCAACCGAATTCGACAATCAGCCTTCATGTGACCATACTTATGGCAATAATTGCATTGAACGTTCTTCTTCTTCCTGCTGTCCTGAGAAGCACCAAAGCCTTCTGGCTGAGAAGATTGTGCCTTCCCTTTGTTCTTAGCAGAAGATTTGGCAGAGAACGCTTGCTCTGTGGAGGTGGAACTGGTACTGCTGTCTCCAACAATCCTGTTGTAGAAGCTTGTTACACAAGTCTGGAAACTTCAAGTCAACATTTGTTGAAGTAATATTGAGCGTTTCAATGAAATGCTCATAAGATTTTGGCAAACTCTTCAAAGTGATGACGACCATGTCCTCTTCCTCCATTGTGCGACCAATTGCCTCCAACTGATCATGAATGTCCTCAATCTTTGTCAGATGTTCCTGTAAGGACATTTTCTCATTCATCATGATGGAAAAAAGCATGTTCTTGAGAAAAAACGCTTTGCTCTTGTCGGAGGTTTCATGAAGGGCCTTCAAATGATCCTAGATTTCTGTAGCAGTTTTGCCAGCCGGTACCTGAGGTAGCTGCTCATCTGTGACTGAGAGTTTGATGAGCATGACGGCTTCCCGGTTGTGTTCATCCCATTTGTCTTGGTCCTTTCCGGCTACAGTGGGATAGGTTGAGTTCCCTAAAACGACTTGATCGAGGCAACGATATTCAAAGATTGTAATCATGTGCTGCTTCCAGGTGTTGTAATTCTTCTTGTTGAACTTCTGGCTGCTTTCGAGCATTATATTTGTCAGAGATGCCATCATGTACCTTGAGGTCAAACTGGTGAAGGCACGGATCGACAGATGATAACAGAGTTTTTACAAAACCCTAGCTGCAAAATATAACAGAGGGTATAAACCCAAGCCGCAAGAATAGAATAAACACCTAGAAAATTTTAATGCAGACCCATAAATATTTAATAAAAACATAGAAGGATCTAAGGACAACCCAAATGAGATTTTGAAAAACCCAGAAAAATTAGATAATACCCAGAAAATTTCGGCAGGACCCACGTGCACAAATTTTGAGGCACGAAAAACGAGGGACCCAAAACAAATGTAAGCAACCCAGTTGAGCTCTAGAAAAACCCACCAAGAATTTGCAATCAGAAGATTTCTTCGACTTGATCTGAAGGGTCAAAACCCTAGTCGAGTTGCAAAAACCCTAGGTAGCCATGAAAAACCAAAAAAAATTGTAGAAAATGAGCTCGAATCTGCACAAAAATTTGGCGATAGATGCCAAACCCTAGACGACGTGGTTGCAGACTGAGGTGACCTCTTGAGGCTCAGATTCGAAGAAGAAAGAACCAGAAATCGGGCTGAGAAACGTTTAAAAAAAAACGCGGGTTCACAAAACACCAAAAACACAACCTTTTGAAGGAAGAAATGCAATCAAACAAGCCTTTATATCTTGCTCACCATGAATGTAGGGACATGCGCCCAAAAAGGAATCAAAACACGTCCAAAAGAGCATGAAAATACTTCAGAAATGGTGTCCAAACAAAGGCCAGAACAGAAAAATGTCGCCCAGGAATGTCTCAGAAATGTGCCTAGAAAAATGATGCGCCCATAAACAGAAGAAACCACGAAAAAATCTGCGGTCTTAGGGCATAGATACCTGCGATTTTTCTTGTAGCAGGAGCACGAAAAACACCCATAAACAAGAGCCATGAATTTCTTTTAGAAAAAAAAAGGTTTTTCAAAAAACTAAACTTTTTAAAGAAATATTTAGAAAAACTAATTTTGAATATTCTGGCTCTGATACCATGTTTAGGAAAATGAACTGGTAAATTACTTACTTGTATTAACAAGGAGAACAAATTACATTATATAGTAGTGCTAGAGCATTGTACAAATTAATGAGCCTAGCTACTGACATTTAAGATGTCAACCAAATACAACTGTAGACACTAAATGTCTACCTACCAGAAACAGAAAATATCTAATCTATTAAGTACATCATAATTGACCATTAAAGATAGAGAATATAATATTCTAACACACATTGCTTGTCATAGTGTAGGGCGGGGTTAAGGGGCAAAGCCCTTGCCACTAGGCCCAAATTAAGGTTGCCAAGAACACACGGACCTTCATGGCACAAGCCATTTTCAGAATTCTATTACTATGTATTCTCCAACACCAATCTTCACTATTTCTTACCAAATCTTCATTCTTTAGAGAACTAACAATGAAAAGCTAAAGAATTTGATTGGTCTAAATGTTGAGGGCTATGCAGTTTTTACAATGTGTTTTGAGTGTTTAGGGTGTAAGTGGGGCTCATTAGACCATAGTTGAAAATCTCGCTAAATTGAAAACTCGCCAAGCCCAAAAAACACGACTTGGCAAAAACTTGGCATCTTAAAATTATATTCTAAAATTATTCATCAATTTGATTTTTGAATTCTTTCAGTTGCTTATTGATGTCTTGGATGATTGATGTCTTAGTGATTGATATTTGAATGATTCGAGGCTAGAATGGTTGATGATGGATGTTTGTATGTTTGATTGATTGAATGAATTGATAATTTAGGATAATGATTTGGTGATTGATTGTTTGCTTCATTTGACAATTGATGATTGATTTGATGGATTCATGAGTGATGATTGAATGAGTGCTGATTTGATGCATTGGTGAGTAATGATTGAATGAGTGCTATAGATTTATAATTGATCCTTGAATGCTTGGAATGATTTCTCCTTTATGCTTTATTGGTGAAAGAGTCACCACTTTTCATAAGAATTGAGTCACCACCTTTCATTGCTGCCTTTTTGAGAATAATAAATTATTTTTCCAATTTGACCTCTCTTGCATGTCCCCTTTATATCTTACAATATAAGAGAGAAGGCACACCTCTTCATCATGTCTGCCCTTTTGCAAGAGTCACAACCTTTCACAATTACCACTCCTTGAAGATACAACCCTTCATAATTTCTGCCCTTTGAAAGAGTCACTTCCTTATTTTCTTCCTATTCCTTTCTTCTTCCATTAATCTCTCCTTGATTCATATGCTCCCTTCCTTTTTTCCTTTACCTTTTTTAAATGAACTCTTCTCTCTTTTACATTTCATGTTTGAGGGAGTCACAACTCTTCGTTTCATGCCTTTTGACTGTTTATTAAACTTAATTAAATTTCAATATATTATTTTATTTTTACTTTCTTTATATTTTAATTTTATTATTATTTATTATTAAATCCTATTTCAAAAAGGGAACATTACAAATCTATAACAATCAACCTAGTAAGATCTTTCACCACTGTGGATGATATTCTTTGAGAGGGTTTTCGTTCTCAGGAAGTATTGAGATGAATTGAGTTTCAATCTCCAAAGCACAAGGGTTTCACCAGAGAAAATGTAATAATTTGCTAATACCAAATGAGCTCACAAACCCCCTTTTATAACCTTTTTTCAAGAACTTTCCGAAAAACACAATATAAAATCACTTTATTAACTAAATAAGCCTTATATCCCCCAAAAGTGATTTAATTTATTTTTAAAACATGCTGGCACTTAAAGTTACTTTTCAACGTCCCAACATTTAAAAGTCTCCATCCCGATTCTAACAAGCTATAACACTAAGGTGCTCATTAAAATAGCAACCTTAGTAAAATTAATTAAATATAGCTCAATATTACTTCCAAATTGTGGAAACGGTCAAAATGCATCGAAATAAAAAACTGACTGCATAGGAGTTATATCGATGATGAATGATGATAAACGAACCCAACCGGGTGACTTACTATAAATAGACACTCTCTCCAAGATTTTTGGAGAACACAACAAAAGCTGAAAATGATATCGGGAAGCATCATATGAGTCCTTTAAACCATCCGAGCCCATTGGTAACATTAAATAACCCTTCAGACAAGACAAACACCCACCCACAATGCAAGAGAACCCTATAATGGCGACATTACAGTCCCCTGGATCCTATGAGGAGCATAGCCCCTTGACCATGCTAGGTGCTGCCACCTTAGATCTCTTCTCTCATTTTTATGTTCTATATCTCTATTCTATTAAAATGCCTATAAATTAAAACATAGTAGGTTTTTTCTTTTTTTATGTGCTTTTTGATAATCTGAATTTTTCCTTGATTTTTTCAATTTTTGAAAAACTCATACATTTTTGGTTTGCCGATTTTTTCCCCAAAAGATTTTTGCTGCTATGGTCTGTTCTCTCTGTAGTAAGTGATACTTTTCCTGTTCATTTTTAATTCTTTTCATTAGTTTGGCTTTATTTTGTAGAATTCATAAACATAGCATTGCGGTAGGACTTTTTATTTGTTTCTTAGAAGACCTTTAACTGAAATTTCCTAAATCTCATATGCTTGATTACATAATATTGTGAAAAAATACTTAAAGTTTAGTGGATTGTCACTGTATTTTCCTCATTGAAAGCATGAATGCCTGGTAATCTCAGAAAATTGTGAAAGAAAATTATGTTGAAGTTCTTTTTCTGCATTGTGTTTGGTTAATTTAGCTTGTATATTGTCCTTCTGAATATATGCACTCAATTTTCCCTGTAATATGCTGGCATTGGTTTCTATTGAAGGATTCTGTATTAGAATTGATTTTAGATATAAATATGCCTTGCTATAACTACCAGTATATTTTATTGTTTGTAGAACAGGAAAGGATACTGATCCTTTATCTGTACAGAAGAAAGCAAGAATGAAGTTTCTTATCAGGACATTACTATTTGCATGGGATTTTTTACAAAGCTAGTTTTATTTCATTTTTAATTTCACTGCAATTTAGAATTAAAAAATTGATTTTTGATGTTTACTTTGTTTCTCATTTCATTTTTGGTCTTGGTTTTTATAAAGTTGAGATTAGGTGAGTATTGCATATGCAAGATGCAAAAGAGATAATTTCTTTCGTCGTTTAGGTTAATGCATGGTTGTGGTTAATGATTTGTAGTTTATAGCTCTGCAACACATGGTTTCTCCTGATTTGCATCTGTACATTCTAATTGAAGCTTAAGTGTGAGTTGTGTTGTTTGATTATCTGTTTGTGATTGTGCAGAGTGAGGCTGCAAAGGTGGTCGAGTCTCAGCATAGCTTAGAAAGACAACTGGAGCTGATCGAGACACATCAGCAAGAGGTTTATTGTCCAAAACTATTAGATTCTTACAATATATGTTAGTTTTAGTAAGTCTAAAAAACCTTGTCATACTATGTGATATCAGGCAAATATCTTCTCATAATCTTAATAACATGGTAATATCAGTTTTTAATATGCTCAAGTTTGATATTTAAGTAATTATTTCTCTTTGTATGTAGTGGTGAATTAGAAAAACCACAAATAGCGCCAGTGGAACTGGCATTGGCATTGGCACTACCACTAGCACTCTCATGCTCTTTAGCTGGCTCATAGTCATCATCAACATCAAGTGCAGCAAAGAGGCTTGTGGAAGCATCCGAGTCAAGATGCTTTGGGTTCCTTGTGTCTCCTTCTTTGTAGGCACTTTGTTTGAGTGTAAGGAGCTGCAAGTTTGAATGCACATACACCAAGTCCTCTGCGTTTTTTGAATGTAGTCTATTGTGTTTTATTGAGTGGACGGAGGAGTATGTGTTCCAATTCCTCTCAGATGAAGATGAACTAGCAACCTATTAAGACCAAGTTAAATAATTAAGAGTTACAAAATTTAACTAAAAATATAATTATATAAATAAAATTATAAAATATAACTTTAAAAGATAAAAGATTTTGAGTCTTGACAACTTACTTGGGATAAAAATTTTATTGCAAGAGGTTGTAGGTACATGTATGCTTGGCCATGGAAGTACCACCAACTATGAGCATCAACCATGTACTTGTCTCGAAGAGCATCAAGACCACAATCAATTTGAGTATGGAAAACCCATGAACTTAGCCCTCACTACATCACGTTAGTCATGATCAATGAAGAGTCTACAAAGTGCTGCCTTGTAACCTTGAGCCATCTCTATATTGGGCAACTCTTGTTGTGACAGAAAGTAGCTATGCACTATAGTATTTGGGACTCAATGCAAAAGCAAGAAGATGCAGCAGAGTGGTCATTTTGTTCCATCTTGTAACAACCACAACCTTATTACAAGGAAATTACATGGAAAATGTTATCTTCATAGTGAAAAGTCAACATTCCTAAAAATAGGGAAAACAAAATTTCTTCAATAACATAGATTACATTTTCTTGAATGAAAACATGGATAAACATATTAGCTTCTAGTTTAATAACTCAAAAACTTTCAAGTACATTTCACTATACTTTTTTTCAAATTGCCAACATTTTCAAATATAAATATACATGAAGCAAATAAGGTTGAGGGTTAGAGATCCTTATCTGGTTACTTTCTTTCTTTTTTGTCTTCCAAGACTCAGGAAGTCAACTACAAGAGGGAGAGCATCACCCGAGTGCTTTACCTCCAACCACAGACTTAAGTGGTTCCCCACACACTTTCCAAACTGGAAGTGGCCCACGCCCTTCAACGAAGGGAATGGTTAGGAACCCCTTAATAATAGCCATTTGAGCTTTGGTGTTTGTGACCTACTTAACCAATACCGTCTATCAACTATGGAAAACCTCCAACTATGACAAACAACTCTGATTGCATTAAGTATTTGGTACAGGGTGAACTGACACGTGCATGTAGTACACCCACTTTAGCCAAAGTTGTTTTGTATTCAAGATACATTTGCTACTTACTTGGAGCGAAGTCGTATGCTCACCCACCCTACTCGACTTGGAGACTTATTTGACCTTGTGATAATTCAAACTTACTATTTGGTTACTGGATAATACTTCATACAAAGTTTCATCTTATAAGGAAATGTCTTTATTTAAGTCATACTCCTAGACACCTGTCAATCTCGAGCATTATAGTGCTCTTTGACTAATGTTCCTTCCAAGTATAGTACTGCTCCTTGACGCCTATCAATCTCAAGCATAGTACCATTCCTTGTTACATCATAATTCATCTAGGTTGTTAAGTCTTCCCGACTTTAGTACACCCATATTATATCCACGTAACAACTTGGGCCGCAACCGCCGCATGTTCTAGTTCATTACTTACTAAGCCGGTAAGTGACTTGATTGGTTATACTTTATTGACATGGAATACCCAAGTTACATTCCCATAAATTCTTGGGACTTAGCAGCTGCCGCTTTTTCTAGTCTTTCATAGTAACCATGGGAATTTTTGCTCTCCCATTCTAAGCATAAGTAGTAGATACCGATGACTCACGATCCTTGACCAGACCCTCTTGGTTGCAACAAATAGTATTAACAAAATGTTCATCTTATATAAATAATAAATATTATTCTTGAATTGAAGATTCCTTCATGTTATATTCTAAGATGTCCAGTGTTTAGTTCCACTATAGAATCCATTCTTAGAATGTGAAGACTCACTAAGTAATAACTCATCTGAGTTAATAGTAATTTTTGATTCAAACACTTGAGTTACTTTTGGGTAACTACTTGGGTCTTGGCTACATCCTCTTGTTCAAATCCTTAGCGTAACCCTTGAGAGCTACTACCCTCATAATATAATGGTAACTGACCTATCTGGTCATCATAAGGTATACTGATTCATATAATAATTCCCCATAGTGAAGGTCAAATCTTCCAATAGGAAAATAACTACCTTTAAGTTCTGGCCTTTCATGGTAACATAGTAGTCTTAGTTATTAAGGTTAAAACCTCAGTAGACCAGCTAGTTCTACTAATATAAGAATTGTATTCATTAAAACTTACCTCCTAAGGTGGTCACATTAATCCACACCCACTAAGGTGTTCACAATCAAGATAATTTCAAACTCATAAGCAAAATATGACTCCCCTATTGTGATTCTAGCAATGTTGGGTTTTAGGCATCTGCCATTTAAACAAGTCCATATACTTTCGTATGGACAGTCAAATACCTTTCCTCAAGTAGGCAACTCTTATGGTTGACTCCAATGTTACCAAAATGACCTTATCATGGTCATGCAATAGCTTATCATTTTGCTTTACGCTCTTATGAAATTATAGTTACCGTTACAGCAAGGAAGTACTTTCCTTCTGATTTACTAAGCACAGTGAATTCAAAATGTATTAAACGAAGAATAGCATCCAACACACTATTAAATAATGGGTCTCGCTGGCGTATAGTATTGGCAAGTTTTGTGAGTGTCTAATTCGTTGTGCTCAAACCCTAAAGAATTGATATGCATGCAGCTTCTATTCATTAACACCAAAAATTCCTTCAACAAACAGTTTATCAGTCTCGTACGAAACACTGGGTCTTAGCCCTTTTAATATTCTTACTCTATATACTGCTCACAAATATCTAACAGAGGAAAAGAGACTTTGCTGCTCAAATTCAAAGTTCATACTTTGTAGAAAACAGTTCACAATCTTTCAAATTTCCCAAACAAGAAATACTCAAAAATCAAGAACTTTCAGATTGTATTCTTTTGCAAGAAAGAGACTTAGAATTCAAAATCAGAAATTTAACATGCTTGTTAGCATGTTCAGAAAATGCTTTTCTACTGCCCAGAATTCACACAGCGGCCTCAGAACTTAATCCTCTAACTTCTACGCTTTATTCTTCTATCCTCAAGCAAACATGCATACTTACCTTTGATGCCTGTGCAACTATACCACTGCTTTTTAAGAACAGAAAACCATGAACAGCCATAATGCCCTCTAACTTTCCTCTTTTTGTAACCCCAATACAGTATTCACAAGTAGTATATATAGAAAAGAGAAAAATAATCACCTTCTTTACCACAAGCGCCCTACTAAATAAAGTTGGTTAAGATCCAATAAATGCAAACAGTTAAAACTGCCCCTAAAGACCTTCCACGTCTAACAGCAGTTGCAAAAGAAATAATTCAAAAACTTCCAGAACTTCTCTTTTAACACGTTGAAACTGATTTGCCAAAGGTCGACCCTTTAGAAGTTTATTTTTATCAATTTCTGATCACATAAGAAGGCTATAATTAAGTAGATGATAGTCGCCTTCATAGCTCCAATTTAGGAGAACAATTACTCAAACATATCCGCCAAAAATCTGTTAAAGATTCCTTCAACAGTTTTGACTTAGTCAAACAATATAAAGTGGAGGTTGGTGTCTTAAAAAGGAGTTGTTTAAAATCCCTATTTATAAGCATTTTGTTTCTGCCTTTTACCAGGCACATGATCTACTTATTTGGAGCAAAATATGGTGGATTTATTATCACAAATAGCTAGCATAATTTGCCACTTTATCTCCCTATAAATCAGCATTAAACAACTTTATTTAAATTAAGGGTGATTATTAACACAGCCAGCGTGTGGCTTCCATCTTAACCATTTAACACTGAATTTAATTTATACTCTTAACAGCATAGGTCGGCCTAAAGTGTTAGAATATTATATTCTACTTATGTTAATGGTCAATTATAGCTACAGTAGTTGTTAGGTAGCTAGTAGGTAGACATTTAATGTCTACAGTAGGTTTCCTCCTCTATAAATTGTAATCATCTTCTTTGTTAATAACAAGCAATTT
>VDFB02029023.1:0-27263 GCA_007258455.2 Sequoia sempervirens
GTCTTCTTTTTCATAGAAACTGGTGGTCTCCACCAGGTTCGCAAACTCCCTACACCACTGAATCCCCACCACTACCTCCAAGCCCAACATTTTTTACAAAAATTATAGCCATTTGTTGCCCAACGCCTATGGAATTCTAGGCTTTCCCCATCCACATCCATGATGAAGGGATGTCATACTACCTCCACACTCTACAAAAACATCTTATCAATATCATCTAGAAGTAGAACCCCCACTCTTGGTTGTGCCACGGCCACTACATCGACATCATCCACCAAAATCATCGCTTTGAAAACCATCTACAGCCACACTAGGAACTTGAGCTTGGGGACGTTTAAGTCCAATAGTGATGCCAGGAAGTGCGAAGAGATGTCCAAGTTCACTATCGTCTTGTTGCCCGAGAAACAAAACTTCTTCCCAATTACCATTCTTACTGCCTCCAAATAGAGAATATCTTTGTTCAAGCAGATATTCTTTAGTCTCTAGTCAATAATGAATCTAGAGAAGGATGCTTCCTTCTTTGCACTCTTGAGCTTGATCGGGTTCTCCATTGCTATGCGAGAGAGGGTGAAATCCTCTGTTGAAATAGCCACATAACATTGTGAGCTACAAGGTGCCAAATATCCTCTTTAATACTTCCTGCAATGTCCTCCACTATCGACTGCTCCTATATAGTTCCTTGAGGGTGGAATTAAGTCTCTCATGGGGGATTGTACACTCCTCACTAAATGTATGCTAACGAAGGTGATCATTCATAGGATGCTAGCTGCTCACTCCTCTCAGTAGCCTTTTTCATTTCAAATCCACACATTTTGGTATTTAATGCTTCTTCAAATGATTTCTTCACCATCCAAAATTGCATTCCATAAATGTGTAGATCTAGTTTGATATATATGTCTTGTGTGGGTAGGCATATCTTCTTGTTTGGGTGCACTCACCAAAGTCCTATGTTAGACTCATCCACCTTAGGGATGGTTGCACACATACGGGTTAGTTGGGTTGACGGCCATGAAAGTACTTAGCCTCCATTACCACTCTCCTATGAGGTTGCCCATGTGTTCGATCCGACCATCTGGAACACATTCTTACTCTATTAATAATTATTAATTGTGAGGAATAAATAAAGGAATACTTGAGGGATATAATTGTTGATGTGCATGAAAAAATGGTTGTTTCTAGTATCTTTGTAAGGTATCTTAACCAAGTGTCAACCGAAGATACTAGTATGTGCTGATTTTGCTTGATCCATGAAGAATCGAAGCATAACGTAGCCACTAATACCCAATCTTAAACAAGATCATTCAAATGAAAGATAAACTAAACATTTATTAAAAGGAACCATTCTAAATATGAAAACATTTAAATGTCTACTCTGAACCATTTAAAACTTATCCCATTTTGAAATTGGTGTCATGTTGATGTGGAACAATGACCCTTTCCCAATCCCGTGATCAGTGAGCTTGTTCCAATCGATTCGATTGAAGAGAAGCGATGAAATTGTTGTGATATGTGGATGAAAACATGATTTATGCTAAATTAACATGATTTTATGCTAAAAATGATATAAGTATGCAAAATCTAAGCTAATCTAAGTGGATTATAAGCTAGAATATTCAAAACCTAATTTATAAACAAGCTAAAATGGATGCATGGAAGCCATTAATGGAAGCTAAAAACTAATATGCAACTAAAAATGAACTAAAATATGCTAAAAGTGAGTAAAGTATGAGTGCGAGTGTGAGTGAAGTCAACATCATAAGTTTGCAATTGAAAGATGGATCCATTTGTCTCCAAATAGTGTTCTATTTATAGGAAAGCAAATGAGAAATGAAGGGTTGAGATCAAAAAGGTTAATCAATGGTCAAGGAAGGAGGAAATCAGAGGCATGGATCATGGATTCTCATCAACAAATGAGAATGCAAGATGAGATTTAATCAAGGGTTCTCATTCCTTCCAAACAAACACACTTTTGACCTGTTTAAGAGTTCAAAGGTTAACTTGCTCAAGAGGTTTCAAGTTTAGCTTGTTCAAGAAGCCAAGTGAGAATATTCCCTTTTTCAAATGATTGGAGGAGAGAGAATATCCTTTGGAATATTCTCATGGGTGAGGAAAAATGGTATTTAGTTAATTAAGACTAAATTAAAATTGTGCAAAGGAGGAATATTCCCTTGGAATATTCCTTTGCAAGTGGGAGGAATTAGATTAGTTAAATAATTGTTAATTAAACAAAGTTTAATCATATAATTAGGGGATTTAGAAGAATTTAGATGATATTCATTAAATTAAATGATTTAATGAATGGGGAAAGGTGAAATGACATTAGGGTTATTTAATTAAATAAGAAGACTTAGGGAATTAAATTAAATAGATTTATTTATTTAATTTAATGAGATGAAATGTTAGTGTGAAAGGGGGTGAATTAACCTGATTTGATGAATTAGGTTAAATAGACAAAAATGAGGCAATTAATTAATTAGCTAGGGTAATTCAATTAGTTAAGCGAAAAGAAGATGAGTTTGAGGATGAAATGATGTTAGTATACTTGATTCAAGTGCATGATATTATTCAGGACATTTTTCAGTGTCTACATTTTGCCCCTCTTTGAAGCGAGGCACCTGCTACTTAGGTTTAAAGACTGATGCTCTTCGAATGAAAATTGTTGCTTAAATCAAAAAATAAAAAACTTTAGATTTTTAAATGCCCCAGTG
This sequence comes from Sequoia sempervirens, assembly GCA_007258455.2. Classification (NCBI taxonomy): domain Eukaryota; kingdom Viridiplantae; phylum Streptophyta; class Pinopsida; order Cupressales; family Cupressaceae; genus Sequoia; species Sequoia sempervirens. Next base: position 2,709 of record VDFB02029023.1, read on the forward strand.
GAAGGACTAAGTTGATTCCTTGCCCCTTGGGAAATTGGGTAGAAATTTTGAATTTTGGGTTGATTTCTCGATAAAGGTGAAAAGCTACCCTAGGGGTCTAGAAAAGCTCCAGGATGCAAGAAATATGCCAAAAATGTGAAAAATGATGCAAAATAAGGTTCAATTTGGAAAAATTGATGAAAATGATGATAAACCCTTGCTTTAAGGTTAAATTAGGGCAAAAAACCCTAGTTTTTAGCATAAATAAGCCAAAAGGGTCACTTTCAATTCATTTGTGCATTCAAACCTTAAGGAATTCTTGCAAATTGAGCTTTGACCCCCTGACAAGATGAGGTAATGAGAGCTCACACGACACATTTTTGACCGGGTTCAAGAGTACCAACGGATTCCAGGCTCAGGACCACCTGTATGTAAATCAAAACTTGATTTGAAATTTGACTTTTTGATGCATTTATTACACTTTAAAATTTGAACTTTTGCAGTGTGGCTATATAGTGATGCTAAAATTAGAATTGGCGACACAAATTATTTTTAGCAATGCATATGTGTATTGCGACACAGTTCACAATTTAGAATTAGGGTTTCCAATTTTAAATTGTGATGCATATGTTTATAGCGATGCACTTCCCGATTTGAAAATTAGGGTTAGGGTTTCTAAAGTTTAAATCATGACACATGTTTATAGCGACACAATTTGTGATTTGCAATTTGAATGCCTTCAGGTGTTGCAATTTGGAATTTGAAATATAGTGACGCTATCATAAATGGCAACGCTATTGTCATTTTGGAGCCAAAAATTCCAAAATAAGTCAAAATTTCTTGAATTTTAACGTCATGCACTTCGTGGGTGTAGGAGGTCATTCCACCCTTGATGTCTTCTAAGCATTGACCCATAGTTTTGGAGAGACTAAGTGAGTTATCTGAGGTGTGCCAAGAGCACCTAGGGGAGATTGACTTATGGTACATTGCATATGTGCTCGTCGTTCGGACACATCTAACTATGATGGTCGTGTTGTGCAAGCGATGGAATAGTGAGACTTCATCATTCCACCTTCCTATAGGCAAGGCAATAGTAACTCTAGAGGATCTATGGAAGATTTTGTGTTTGTCGATACATGGCAAGCATGTGATAGATGATGTCGATGCCAAATACAATGCATGTCATGAGGTGATGGAGATGGAGGCCATCATTCTAGTCACTTCATAGATTGACCTCAAGGCATATAGAGGTCATGTGCCCACTTTCAGGTTGATTATTGTACCCATCATTTCTGGTTTGGTCACTCTTGACCAATGGAGCAGAGGATTCAACCCAAGATGAGGCTTAGCATGGCACAGGATGACCATAGGAGGACATTATTTGCATGGGGGTCAGTGATGTTGGCATTGTTGTATCATGATATGCACAACTTTGTCTACTGCGGAAACAAAGCTATTGGTGCAGGGGTGACCTTGCTTCATATTTGGGCTTGGGAGCATATTGTTGTGCTCTGACTGATCATGTAGATGGCCGATGTTGAGCCAGATGATCCTATGGTTTAGCGATACAGAGGTGCCATTACCTTACAACACACAAGGCAACTTGGGCTTTCGTACAGGTGGCGGGCACTAGATGATATGACATTGTTTAGATGGAGACCCTAGCTACAAATGTCAATGTGGTACAATGATGTGCAACAATTGTTCTCGCTAGACAGACCCGGTACATGTAGGGTTGGGAGCACACTATCATAGAGAGATATCTGCCAAATAGGGTGGCTCGACAGTTTGGTGAGCAATAGGATAGGCCAGATGATGCCTACAGAGCCATATTTGTGAGATCAACTCGAGAGGTTCCCACATGGGGACCCACTATCCCAACTCTGAAGGTGGTTGATGGTTTTTGGTAGTTGGAGGCACAACCATGGGCTAATGACTAGGGTTAGGCGGTTGCACAAATGACACCTACATATGATGCACGGTTTACACCCCCTCGCAGGTTGACAGATCCAGTGGGTGCTCCCCCATGAGGGAGACCTAGAGGGAGGGGAGAGGGCAGAGGAAGAGGTAGGGGATAGGATGGACAAGGTGGCCATGATGGATAGATTCTCAGGGCTCCACCAGTGGACAACCTCCTATTCAGTAGTAGCCAGTGCAACCACCACCACCAGATCCTTGAGACATACATATTCAACAACAGGTGCAAGTTCTCATGGGTGAGCGGGATCAAGCTCGCCAACAAATTTTGGTGATCAGTGTTGAGCGGGACTAGGCCAGATAGCAGGTTGTGGCCATCACAGTAGAGAGAGATCATGTGAGGCAATAGGTACAAGTTGTGACTGTCGAGAGAGATCAAGAGATTGATCACCACCAGTAGTTAGAGGCTATAACAGTGGCCACACAAGGCATGACTATATCTTCTAAGTTGTACAAAGAGGCTATGACTGAGGAAACCTATTACTAGATGCATTATAACAGAGATGTTCCAACGTCACTTAGATAGCCTAACTACTCGCAGAGGGGTGATGCACGACCTAGGGTTGAGGATTAGCCAGAGAGACAGATCGGAGAGGGAAGAAACCCTTAGGGCTAGCTCGATGGTACATACACTTTTTTGATTTTGTTGTCCCATTCTTTCACACAAATATACATTCATGGGCTCCTTTTTTATAACCTTGTGGATATTGTATTTATGTTTGATATACATGTATTGATCTAGATATTGTACCATGACATTCATTTTTTGATATATATATGATACAAATACAAATTCAATATGATGTGATGTGTTCATTTTATTTTATGCTTATGATTGTATGGATGCATATGATGTGATGATGATGCAATATACTTATATGTTATCATGTATGGATGCACTTTACTTAGGCTTATGTGATATGTGATGATATGAGATGTAATGATATAGAGTGGATGCAATGTTATTTTCCTTTTCAGTATCTTTTCATGACATGTTATGGGATGGATGATATGATATGATATGCAAATGTTATGGATGCATTTGTTTTTGTCTATTTTCTATGCAATTTTATGAGATGAACATGTATGCATATGGATGTATGGATGCAAATGCAGGTGTGTATGCTTATGATATGATATGTGATGTATGTTTATGGTATGCTATGGTATGAAATGATTATGCTAATGTTTTATGCAAGATGTATATATGTTGATGATTTGTGGATGCAGGATGGATGCATAAATGATGTTTTTGTTGACTGTCATGATACTAGGTTAGCGTGAAGAGAAGATAAAAGAAACAAGATGATTGACCGTTGATTTTGATGATTGTTTCAAAAGATCTAGCAAGTATATGATCCAACGAGACTTTATTAGAGATGGTGATGAGAAATGCATGATGATGATTCACTCAAATCTTTGGATTGGGATTTTTTGTCTTTCCCTATTATTTGATATAACACATAGATACGATGCATCAAGGTATTGATAACCAAGACAACATTGTATCTAGTGTAATGGACTTTGAATTTACAGACAGATAGGATAGTTCTTGTTCACACCTTGACATATGGAAACCTCGTTGGAATGTAAGTTAGAAGCCTAGAATATATTGGACCAAAGCGTGCGCAACAGTCAATAATGTACTCCAAACAACTGCCCTACACACAATTAAGCAAGTATGTGCCAAGATTATTTTACAAGAATACCCACAAGCACAACAAAGGAAAGATAATGATCGATGTCCCATTCCTTTCTCCCTAAATTTTTTTGATAGTCATCATCGAGAGGCCCTTGGAATGGGTCATTAAGATAAATCATAAGAAAAGATCGAAGACAAACAATTAGTGTTATCTATATCTCTTGCTAGTTTAACTTAGCCAAGGTGATTGACGATACTAATGTCTGTCACAAGAATGATACATCCTAGGACATGTTGATCAGATGGTTGTTTGATGTTAGGATGATGATACTAATGACAAGTTGTTGATATAAACTTTGCTAATGCATGTACCTATGATCTAGACTTTAGATTTTGACACTTAACTTTGCACTTTATGACTTGCTATACTTGATTTCTTTTTGTTTTGCCAAAGGTTGAAGACGGTGATAAATTTATTATGGACATGAGTTTATTGCAGGTGAAAGTGAAGTCGGATGGGTGGTTTTTGGATTTTTCTGGAATATTTCAATGTTTTCGATATTTTGAAATGTTTTGAGGTTGTTTTTGGTCTTTTTGAAATTTTATGTAATGTTTTGGTTTTTGGTTATTTAAGGCTATTTAGGTTTTTTCAAGGATATTTGATGTTTTTTAGGTCTTTTGAATGTTTCTAATGTTTTTGGGGATTTTCAATTTTCAAATGTTTTTGTGTTTTCTGATATTTGGATGTTTTTGTGTTTTACGGGATATATGGATGTTTTTGATTTTTTGGTATTTGAATGTTTTTGGGATTTTATGATATTTGGATGTTTAGGGATTTTTTGAGAGTTTCAACCAAGAACCTAACCTAAAAGACCTATTCTAGGGGCCTCAGGGGTTGATTAAAGATAAGCCTTGCCTACTTTATACATGCAGAGACCATGTAGTTCGACTGGCACGACTTATTGAAGATGAGATATGAACAGTTGATGGAATGCTAGTTTATTATGACGGACTCCTAAAGTACTAGCCTAGGGTGTCTCGAGGGCACATCAATGATGGCCTTTCCTACATTCAAGCTCAGAGACAACGTAGTTCGACAAGGTTTTGTTTTTGGATTTTCAATGTTTGACCTTTTTAGGGATTTTCATGTGATTTGGATGTTTTGGATTTTGACTTTACAATTTTGCAAATGTTTTTGGATTTTAGCTATATAGGATTTTACAAATGTTTTTGGATTTTTTGATGAACATTTTATGAATGTTTTTGGGATTTTCCAGATAAGACTTTATGAATGTTTTTGGGATTTTTTGATAACCATTAAGATATACAAGAACCCGATATGATCCATAACGAATTTCCCCCAGCATGACATGCAATAGACTACCTTGATATAGGTAGGACAACTAACCTTTGGAATAAGCCAAGTAGTACTAAGGGGATACGATACTTCACAACATCAAGCTATGATAAGGACAAATAGGCGATGGATGAATAAATAGGATGAATGATGCGATGGATGGTGATGCAAAAAATGATAGGATAAAGAACCAAAGAATAGATGGAGGTGCTTTATTACTCAAGGTGCCTGTTTGCCATGTTTTCACCAAGGTACCTGTCCAAAGCGCCACCGAAGTGGTTTTCACTAGAGGGCGATTGTTTTTCTTTACTTTTTCAATCCTTTTTCTCATTTTTTAGATTTTGATCATTTTTTAAAATTTTTTTGTATTTTCAGATTTTACACCCTTCAAGACTAGGCATAAAACTTTTTGAGATGCAAGTTGTTAGTTGGCTTATGATCCATAGCTTGTTGTGATGAAAAAGGGACCCAGCTAGTTAGGTTCAAACTTTCCCTTACTATCTTGATTTCGAAGGTTTTTCTGATTTTGCTTTAGGGCAAGATCCCCTACCTGAAAAGACCGACATCTAATCTTCTTGTTGTAGCTCTGTTTCAATCAGTTTTGATATACTTTCAAGTGATTAAAGGTGTCAAGACAATGCTCGTCCAAGAATTCTAACTCGTTTAGTCGAGATACTATGTATTCTTCATCAGTAATCAAGTTTTGCTGTGACACTCACAATGATGGGAGCTCAACCTTGATAGGCAGGATAGCTTCTAATCCATAGACTAGGGAGAAAGGGGTTGCACTTGTTGGCATGTAGATACTAGTTCGATAAACCCATTGAGCGAGATTTAGTTATAAATGCCAGTCACGACCAACTTCATTGACTATTTTCTTTAAGATCTTCAGAATGATATTGTTCATATCCTTAGCTTGATCATTGCCCTGGGGGTAATACGAGGTAGAGAATCAGTGTTGGATATTGATTTTTTGGTATAACTCTTTCACATCCTGATTTTTAAAGGGTGTTCTATTGTCTGAGATAAGGGTTTGTGAAACACCATAATGGCAGATTAGGTAATTTAGGATAAACTTGGTAATTTTCTTCCCTGTAATGTAGGTCATAGGAATAGATTCAACCCACTTGGTAAAGTACTCAATGGCGGTTATAATAAACTTGTGTCCATTGGATGAGGTTGGAGTGATTTTTCCTATGAGGTCAAGTACCCACTGCGAAAAAGGCCAAGGTGTGATCATTGGTTGCAATTCTTAGGTTGGAGCATGAATCAAATCTCCATGTTGTTGATGTTGGAAAAAAATTTACGCATATTGATGAGATTCTCTTTCCATGGTTGGCCAATAGTACCCTATCCTCAATAGTTTCTTAGCTAAAGTCATACCATAAGAATGGGAACCACATATGCCATCGTGTACTTCTGTTAAAACCTTCAAGGCTTCCTTTCGGTTAAGACATAGTAGTAATGTCCCTTCAATACTTTGGTGGTAAAGGGTATCACCTAGGATCACGAATCGAGATACCTTCTTAACAAAGGTCTTTTTAAGGTTTGAGGTGATATTGGATGGTAGGTTTCCTATGCTAAGGTAGATAAATATGTCATGATACCGTGGGGATCTAGGACCAATAATGACACACGCAAATTCAGATTCTAGGATTTCAAAAGTTGGGATGAGAAGTTGTTCTACCAAGAATTCACATTGGAGAATGTTGTTCAACATGTCTAGCAGTGATGTGATTGTTTCCATGGCATCTGTTTCTCTTTTATTCATGCGAGGAATCTGCTCAGAAGTTATGTCAATAAAAAGGTCTTTGAGACTTTCCACCATCTTTTTGTAAGGAGTGAGCTTGTCATCCTTAGTTTGATAGTCATCGTTGACTTGGTTGATAACCAATTGTGAGTCTCCATAGACGTTCATCTCTTGTATCTGCCACTGAACTACTATCCTTAGACTTGTGATTAGGGATTCATACTCAAGAATGTATTTAGTACAAGGGAACGATAGCTGGTATGACTTTTGAATGCAATCACCTTGAGGGGTGATGAATATAATACCTACTCCTGATCCATGTTGGGTGAATGGTCCATCAAAGTACATCTTCCACTGAGTTGTGAGATTGATAAGGAACACTGATTCATTAGGGAACTTAGATATCAGAGGGTTTTTAGGATAGATAGGTGCTTTTGCTAGTTGGTCTATGATCACTTGTCCTTTGATTGCCTTGCACTCTACATACTCTATGCCAAACTTTGTTAAGATAATTACCCATTTGGCCATTCGCCCTATGATAGTTGCTTTGGATAATAGGTATTTGAGTGGGCTGATCTTTGCAATGAGCTTGATTTGACGGGATAACATATAATGTCTAAACTTTTGTGTAGCAAAAACTACTGCTAGGCATGCTTTCTTGATGGGTGAATAGTTCATTTCATAGCCCACCAAAGTCCTATTGATGTAGTAGATAATTCTTTCCTTTTCATTTTCATCATTTTGTTCCAAAAGAGCTTCTAATACTACCAATGTAGCTAAGATATATAGGATCAATGGTTTGTTTGGTATTGGAAACATGAGTACCAAAGGTGTTAGCAAATAGTCTTTGATTTGATGGAAAGCCTTATCACACTTCTTATCCCACTTGTAAGTTATTGCTTTAAGGAGAAGATGTGAAAAGGGGTGGATTTTATCTAATAGGTACGCTATGAACCTCCTAATGGACTACAATATTCCTTGTAACCCTCTCATCTGATTTAGTGTTTGTGGTGGTTCCATGTTGAGGATTTCTTTTACCTTCATTGGATCAATTTCTATCCCTCTTTGTGAGATGATAAAGATAATAAGTTTGCTTGACATAACCCCGAAGACACACTTTTTTTAGTCATACCTAGTACTCTTCAAGTCTATCGAAGATGAGTCCTAAGACTCCTATGTGCTCACTTTTTTTCTTTGATTTTCCCAAAATATCATCCACATAATCTTCAACTCTTTTGTGGATCATGTCATGTAAGATGAGGGTCATTGCTCTTTGATAGGTTGCTCCTACATTCTAACCCAAATGGCATCATGTTCCAGCAATGGGTTCCCCATGGACAATTGAATGCAACTTTGTGTTGATCCTCCTTGGTGATCAGGATTTGATTATAGCTTGAAAAACCATCCATGAGTGATAACATTTCAAGCGTAGTGGTTAAGTCCAAAAAGAGGTTGATGTTAGGAAGAGGGAAATCATCCTTCAGACATGCCTTGTTTAGTGCATATTCTAATGCCTCTAGTCAGTTTTGAGACTGGTATTGGGTTTGAAACCCACTTAGGATAATCTATCAATTGGATAAATCCAACGTCAAGAAGCTTTTGTAACTCAATTTTGACCAAGAGTGCTATCTGAGGGTGCATCTTCCTTAATTTCTACTTGATTGGCTTGGCTTCAGGATAGATTGTGAGATGATGCACAACTACTTCTAGATCGAGCCCTAGCATATATGTGTAATATGACCTTACAAAGTTAGCTCTGCATTCTTTCAAGAATGCTAACAGGTTCTTTTGTTCTTCGTTCAACAAGGATTCGACATAGAAAGTGATCTTAGGTGCTCCTAAGATACCCACATTGGCTGGTGTAGCCTTTTCTACTAGTACTGCTGACTTCTCTGAATGCATTGCACTAAGGGGGAGGTTGAATCCCTCATCCTTGGGCACCTCAGAGAGGTTTCCACCTTTAGATGCATCCTTTGTTTTTACTTTTTTAGGACCAAAAAGTGCCATAGTGTGGTTTTCACTTAAAGATTTGCATGTTAGTTGCATCTCGTCAATTTTGTGACTAAAGGATTCAATCATCTCCCCATAGTATGCCTTTGTATCTAAATCTATGTCAAAACCTTGTGATCTACCCATGGTAAGCTATCACAGAGTCCCATGAATTCTGAGATTGCTTAATCATTTTTCGAATAAATCAAGAATTGGTGGTCCTTGTTGGTCCATGTCAATGAGTTAGGGGCATATTAAGTGTATTTCAGCTTGGTTGATCACTTAGGAGTTGTAGACATGAAAATTAGCATTATGCATTCATTAGGTCCATTCATCATAAATCAAATTCACATTAATCCACTCATCAGGTAAATCAGGTTCATCATCCATTTAAATTAAATAAATTAACTTTATTTGATTTAAGCCTACCATTACCTCATTTAAATAAATCAATGAAATCCTAACATTTCATTAATCCACCTTTATCTTGCATTCATTTAATTAAATCCCAAATCACCTTCCATCCCTTTTTATTTAAATAAATCCAAATATTCAAGTCAAAGGGGTCAAAACATCTAATCATCATTAAGCTAATCTAATCCTAATTAGCCTAACCTAATTACCCATCACATTCTCTAGATTTTGCCACTTGCACAAATAAATCAATTTATTGATTTATTAAATCAACATTTTCCATCAACATGGCATCTTTGAGAATATTCCCTAGAATTTGAATTCAAAAACAAGTGGACATGTACACCCAACAAAGCAATTAATGTCTCTTACATGTCCCTTGCACAAGTCAAACTCAACATTTATATCACAAATTCAAATTTTGAATTTCCCCCTCTTGGGCACATTTCCCAAATCTTGCACACTCCTCAACCACTCACAAGTTGACAAGTGGCCTCTTTTCATTGGCTTGTTTTTTATCCCACATTGCTCCCTCTTGATCACTCTTAGCAATTGAAAATCTATAAATCAAAGGCTTCTTTCTTCATCAAATCCTCCACAACTCCACAATTTCATGCAAAGTCAAAGTTCTCTTAAACTAGAATTGATTTTGTCCACCATCATTAGCAATATCAAGCTTAAGCAAGGATTGGGAAAGGGATATTTTCTACAATAGCACCAATCCACTATGGGATAGATAGATTTCATGTTTTTCTTTGTATGCTTTTATTTATCTTGTTATTTGATAGCATTTTAAAACATGTTAGATATCTCATATGGATGTTGAAGGTTTGTTTTGCTTAAATATACTAATCATGCTTGTGTATGTTAGTTATTTAACCATTTGCAGATTTTGATGTCCACAAGAGTGAAGGATGTTAGGGATATCATGAAGAGGAGTTATTCTCAAATAGGTCAACAACATCAAGGGGGAAGTCATATAAGGTCGTATCATGTGATGTAGGTAACCAAAGGAAGCCTCGTTTAGCGAAGTACCTTTGCCGGTAAGGTTAACTTCTAGTAGTACAACCTACTAAGATTCTTTAATTGTTTCTCAGGAACGATGGGTCCTAGTAAACCATTATCATTCCATACCATCTTCTCATTCTTGTTCCCCATCCCTTCATTAGCTACAAGTCTTTGTTATCATCTTCCATAGGAAGAGCGGGAATAGGTCATTCATCTTGATAGAGGAGTTTAGAGATATCGTCCTCATTGACATCTTCTTGATTCAAATCCCTTCACTTGGTGAAAGTAATAGCTGCCATCTTGATTGTTTCAAGATCTTTGTTGCTAGATGTGGGTTTCCCATGAGATTAAGAAGAAATAGGTAGCTCCCCTAAGAAAAAAGTATCTTTCATTAGCTTATAGTTCCCACAACCATCATCCTGAATCACTGCTTTGATATCCAGTATGTTTTGAACAAGGAGTGTCTTTGTTTTTGAGGTAGATGCAAGGAATGATAAGTCAAAAAATGAGGTAGAAGGTTAGGGCCTTCGTCATTCTTGGGTATTTGAGGGATTTTATAGAACTTGGACTCAAGATTTTTGCAATAGTAGAAAGGCTCAGGATCTCCATGAATAGTAATTTCTCTACCCTTGAAAGGAAACTTCACACATTGATGATAAGTCAATACTATAACTTTTAGGGCATGGATCCATGGTCAACAAAGTAAGATGTTGTAGGGAAGATCCAGGTCTAACACTTGGAATGTAGTTTCTGCAATGATAGGTCCCACTTGGATGGGTAAGGCAATGATACCCTGTGATACTTGTTCTTGGTCGTCATATGCCCTAATGGCGGTACTCTTTGCTTTCTCAGTAGTATCCTCTGAATAGCCCAAAGTTTTGATCAATTGAAGGGTACAAATGTTCAAACCAGCTCCTCCATCTACTAAGACTCTCTTTACCTTGTTCTTATGGATGACCACCTCTAGGTGTAAAGCACGATTATGGGATGGTTGTGATAGTAGGTCTTGTTCAGAGAAGGTGATTAGTGATATATCCTACCATAGCTTGAAACTAATTAGTATCAATATCCTCGGGAATGGATGAATTTGATAAAGCTTTCTCCAAGATTTCCCTATGCGCGGGGGATAGTCTCAATAGTTATAAGATGGATATTTGTGCAGTGGTCTTCTTAAGATGATCTAGGAGATTGCACTTGCTAGGATTCAATGTTGGAAAAGTAGGTTGTGCCCTAGATTGAGATGGGACTTATTGGATATTGATTTTTCCATGTCATATGGTGACTCCACACTCCACACTAGTACCTTTAATGGTGACGATGGTGATGACACTATCACAGGAACTAATGACGTTGGAATATTTATGCTGCACATTTGTGTAATCCTTAGCTTTTCCATTGTTGTTCCCTTTACTATGGTCCAACATAGGGTTCTTGTATATCTTAAGATCTTGATTCCCAACTGACACTTTAATAGATATGGTGTCATTCTCTATGAGATCTTGGATGATATTATTGAGTCTGATGCAGTTTGTCATTTTGTGTCCTTTGATTTTGTGAAAGTCACAAAGGTCGTTCTTGTTGTACCAGGACAGTTTCTCTTGTGGTTATTGGTAGTTTTCAAAGTTGGGAAGTGTTATTAGATTTGACTCTACCAACTTTTTCATGATGGTTTCTATGGGTTCAGATAACTGTGTGTACTTGCATTTAAGATAGTTGTTCTTGTTAGGGGTTTTCCTTTGCATTTCAGTGTTATTGATTTGATTGTTTTGTGGGGGCGTTGTTTAATACACAGTTGGTTGGATGTTAACAATGTGAGTGTTGTTTGGCCTAGGGGAATTTAGGACTAACTTAGCATCTACCACACCATCATTTGTCATGTTCTTGTTCTTAGCCCAGACACGGGGCTTGTCATTTGAACTAGTTGATGGATGGTTGTCTTTGTAAGCTTGAGTGTTTCCCTATGAGATTAGAGCTCTTTCGATGTTAAGGGCTCTAGGGATAAGCTTGTCATAAGATGTGATGCATTGCATTTTTAAGTGGAATGATAGGTTTGGATCTAGATTTTCTATGATGATTCCCACTTGTCCTTCATCGAGAAGGGACCATTTTCTCTTACTAGCTCTTTGTCTCCATCGTTGTAAGAAATTAGTGAAAGTTTCTCCTTTTTTTTTTTTTTTCCTAAGAGTGTATATTTCTTCTAGAATTATGTCCATATCAAGGTTGAAGGAGAAGTGATCGATGAATTTATTGGTAATTTCCTATAAAGTTTTGATGCTAGGAGGTAGATGAGAAAACCAATCCATGGCAGGACTTGTTAAACTTCAAGGGAAGAGGCACATTAAATATGAATCATTGTAAGCCACCTCCATACACATGATGTTAAATTCTTTGATATGGTCCACAAGACTTCCTCTCCCTTTGTATTTATCGAATTTGGTGATTTCAAAACCAAGAGGGAATAGTACCATTGCTATGTTTCGGTCAAATGGATAAGGACATAGATTCTATGTATGGGGCTTCTTTGTCTTGCCCATCTGAAGGTCCTGCATTTCTTGAGATAGTGCCTTAAATTGTGATGCTAGATCATCTTGCAGGTTTGGTGGAAGAACATATGGTGGGATGATAGATGCATTTTGATATGATAAGGTGTTGTACGGGGTGTATGGTGGCATGAGATTTTGAGAGGGTGATTGGGGTATTGATGTATATGTTTTGAACACGTTTGTATTGATGATGTTATATTGAGGATTATAGTAGGAACTTGGTTGTTGTTGTTGTAGGGAATACTGCTGACCTAGTAAGGCTTGTTGTTATTATTGTGCCACTAGGGGTTTCTCTTGGGCATGTTGTTGTTGTTGTTGTTGTTGTGCCACATGGGATTATTTTTGGGCCTATTGTTGTTGTGATGCTAAAGCTGCTTGATGAGCTTGATGTTGTTGTTGGGCTAAGGCTGCTTGTTGTTGTTGTTGGTATTGGGATGCTAGGGCTGCTTCTTGTTGTTGTTGTTGTTGGGCTGCTAGCTGTTGTTGCTACTATTGGGCTGCTAGGGCTGCTTGTTGTTTTTGTTGTTGGATGGCTTGCTAATAAGCTTGTTGTTCTTGTTGTAAAGCTAGGGCATGCACTTACAATGTAGTATCAGGTGGTTGTTAGGATATCTGAGATGGATTGTGAGTGTTGATGTTCTAAGTGGGTAGTGGATTACTAATGAGAGGTGGAGGATTCCCTTGGTTTAACATCCCTTGTAAGATGGTGGATTGATGTGGAGGAATGTAAGTTTGAGGTCCTATTTGGTTTTGTATGGTAAAGGGAACCATGGGAAAAGACGAGGATGGTACTGTTATATTTTCTGATGGAAATGACACACCAAGACCCTGAGTCCATTGAGTAAAAATATTCCCTTGTCCCATGTCTTAAGGATTTCCTTGTGCAAGAGATGTAAACAAGGTAGTACCTAGGTTGGTGGAATTCATGACCAAGGGATTATTTTGAGATGAGTTGATAATGGATGGGGTGGATTTGTTTTGTGAAACCAATGGCATAGATGAACCAATGGGAGGATTGGATAAAGATGTCCCAATCTGCATTTTTTTGAGATATTTGTTCTATACTTCTTTGCGTGATGGTGGGCACACTTGTGGTATTCATGGGTATGGATAAAGAGGGGTGTCCTTGATATGTGGAAGTCACGGTAGAATAATGAATTTCAAGAGGTTTATATGGTTGTTTGGGATCTTCAGGAATGGGAGGAGCACCAAAGGTAGGTGTCCACGTGGTTGTTTGAGATGGAGGATTGGTATCGAGGGTAACCACAATTGTGCTGCTCTCAAATGAAAGAGTTAGACCAAATTCCTTGGAAAGGATAGTTGCAAGACTGGGAGTGGATGTTTGAGCTAGCCCTAGTGATGGAGTTGTGAAGTTGTGTGTCAAATTTTGTGTAACAAATGATGGGGAAATAGGAGCTACGTTTTCAAAGGCTTGGCATTCCATGATTTCCTCCCTAGTAAGTTCAAAGGGATTGTTCATGATGTCCTCTATCTCATATGGTATTGATGGAGATGATGGTTGTTGTGATGGGGTAACTTGACTTCTCATATCAAATTCTAAAGGATTTAGATCACTTGAGGTAAATGTGACTTTGGTTTTCTCCATGATTCTCTTGTGTTGTGATCTCATTTTTACCATAAATTTTTTGTCACCTTTGGGAGAGTTGTGTTGTGATTTATAATGTTTGAACTCTCTAATTGACTCAAATATAGGTAAAAGGGATGCTCTAAGTCTTTTTGGAGCAATGATGATAGTGGGGGATGAAAAGATGGGTGATATGGAGAGTGATTTTGGCAAACATTTTGTGACAACGCTTCTAACTTAAGTTTGATGTTTAGATAAAGGATGTTGATGAACTTGTAAATTCTTAGGGTAGAATCATGACCTTCAAGATATACTAGTTCAAGATTGATAACTAACTTACCCAAATGCATGAAAAATGATTCATTTCACATACAAAATAGCCAAGTTAGGGTTTTGGGTTGATTGATTTTTAAGTCAAAAGGTGTTGGTGTATTAATCTTTTTTGCAAATTTTGGTGAAGTGAAGGATGAGTTTTAATGGAGGGGTGAGTGAAGTGTTTGACCCAATGTTGACTTAGAATGAACCTTTGTTTTCCAAGACTAAGGTAGTGAGAATGATGCTAGTCCTCTAAAGTTTTCAAATCCTAAAGACTATGGATGTGGGTATGTAAATCTGGTTTGTTCCTCCTAGCTTGAGCATAATAGTTTCTTAACAAGAGGTTACGATCGCGATAAAGTATTAAGGCCCACTTCCTACCAAAATTTGAATTATGATACATACGTCTATAATGGTGGCATGTAGATCTTCTCCTACGGATTTTGATTGTGTGATAGATCACTCAAAGGTAGTGAGAAACATGTTATACCTCTAAAGATTTAGACTCCTATTGACTTAATGATTATGTGAGAAATTGAAAATGTTGGAAAAGACTAGGATTATGATAGTAATATAAGGAATACAAGTTCATATTGTTCCTTGAAGCACATTTGTAGAAGTTGTATACCAACCTAGTTCTAGTTTTGTGAAGTGCCAAAAAATGTTTCTTGAGAGCTTTTGGACTAAGATGCCTAACTTTGAAATGACAACCTATAGACCTTACTTTAGGGATCTTGAATTTGTGTGGGATCATTTAGAAAAAAATCAAGTTTATGGAATAAAGAAAGATATTCATTGCCATGTGAGTGGTGGTAATATGGGCCTTTTAGCCTTAATATCAACTTGTTCCTCTTCTTTGTCTAAGATTGTTGCTGCGTTTCTCCATTGGGTAGGTGTTTATTTTGTTTCAAAAGTGAAGCTTCTCAAACTACTAATGAGATCAGTTTGTTCTTTGTTAATGAGTTCAAAGTTTGGTTAAATGATAGCACATGCAAGATCAGGTTGTTCAACGGGAGCAATCGGTCTCCAAATAGTCATGTGGGGTTCAATTATCAATTTTTTTTTTGGAAAAAGGCTAAAAGCCGATATATATTAATATATAATAAAAGTTACACAATAAGCTTTACAATGGTTCTTGACAACCAAGATTACTGTCATGTTTACTTGCTACAATCAAAATTGATAAAAACCCCTTATATGATCTATATTGCCACTAACTATGAGTATCTACAATATCCCTAAATAAGAAAGTTTATTGTAAAAATTTACGACTTAGTTTAGGTCTCATAGCATATGGGAAACCCGATTGGCTGATCCCTAATGGTTTTTAGTGTCAAAGTCTTTGTTTCATAAAAAGGGCCCCATCCTTTGTATTATCGGAAAGTCACCTTAGATTTTTAACCTATAATATCTTGTGGGATCCAAACCTAATTTTAACCTGATCACCTGATAGTCCAACCTCCAATACTAGTTAGTCCTTTGGATTTCATCAAAGGGGGTCCTCACAAGCCCATAATATTGACCAACATTGACAAATCCTTAGAGACGTAGGCTTAGATGTCGATATCATCGACCTCACAAAGGCATATCGAGTGATAAGACCTAGTGGGTTTGGTGCCATATGAACAATATGTTGTGTACACCCAATGTGCTGAAATTTCTAACCTCACAAAGGCTTATTGAGTGATAGGACCAATCATGCCAACAACCAAAAGCCCGATACTCCATATAGCTGTGTACACCCTATGTGCCAATATCACCGACCTCACAAAGGCTTATCGGGCAATAGGACCTATCGGGTTTGGCGCCATATGAATAATATGTTGTGTACACCTAATGTGCCGACAACCAAAAGCCCAATCTGCATGAGGGACTGGAGGAACAAAGGCATGATGAGCAACCACTATTTGAAAAATATATTTTTCACCCAGAGACCTAATATCATGCTCTTGCTTTCCAATCTCAAAGTATATTTTCTAATCTTTCTCGATCTATAATTTCTTGCAAATCAGGAAAAGCTTTTAGATCATCATTATTTTCTATTATTGTTACCTCTATTTTCTGACACCCCATATTTGCTAAATAATCTGCAAGCTTGTTCCCCTCACGATATGTATGTGAGATATGGAATAGTTCGAACTCATCCATTAACTCCCACACCTTTTCTAAAATATACCTTAGATGTCAGTTATGACGTTTCCTTTCCTTACACATGTTTACAATTACAAGTGAATCTCCTTTAATGTGAATCTTATTGATTCGAAATTGCCTTACTAATTGCAAACCATAAAGAATGGCCAGTTCACCATATCATTCGTACCTAGAGGAATATGAATTGATCTAGCTGCTTTCAATTTAGCCCAAGAATCTCTAATGCAAACACCTACTCCTAAAGAGCCCAGATTCCCTCTACATGTACCATCAAAATTAAGCTTGAAAAAACCTATCGGCGGTGGGTGCCATTTGATTAGGCTTCTATTCACCTTCAATTTGGAAGGCAGTTTCATACTCCCTTTAAAACGAAGAATAATACCTTGCCAACCCTTAAGTATGCTTTGATCCCATGAGGTAAACTAAGAACTAACATTCTTCTAATGCTATACATATGCATTGACGACTTTTTCTACTGATTTTTCAATTGTTGCATGGACAGAGTGATCTAGTGCTGAAATTTTTCTAAATATGTGTTTATTTCATTCCCACCAAATGGACCATATGAAAACAACTGGAATTAGAAACCAAATACATGCAAAAAATGAAGTCTTATATAGCACTGGCCATGAAGAAAAGAGATCCCATACTGAGTTTGGCAATGGAGTATGAAAACTCATCTTTTGCATGACAAATTCCCACCAAATTTGGGTGAATGAACATTGCAGAAACAAATGATTGGGATTTTTCAAACACTTACCACACAAAACACAATTAAACGGGTATGTTATACCTAATTTTACTAGACGATCACTTGTGAGTACTCTTTTCCTTAGCACAAGCCATGCAAAACTCCTCGCCTTTGGTAACACCATATTACTCCAACAAAATGAATATGCTCTTTGGGACTGCAAATGGTTTTCCTTGTTAAGGACCACCTTCTAACCTTGTTTGACTGAGTAATTGCCATCTTTTGAAGGAGCCCAAATAATACAATCCACTTTTGTTGATAAGACGACTATTCTTGCTACCAAAACCTGATGAAGACAACTCTTTTGTTCATTACATAATTGAGAGTTTGAAAAATCTTTCCATATTACTTTACTTGAAGAAATGTCTACTCCACATACATAATCAATTAATTTGGAACCCCATAAAGAAGACAGAGTTGGAATGATTGCTTAAAGGTCTTGACAGTTTCTCAATGGTGGATGGCCATTCCAAGAGTCATCCCAAAAATTCACTGCTTCCCCATTATTGACCTCCCAAGAAACATAATTTGTGATTACTTTTCTGCAAGATAACATAAATTTCCACATAGCAGATCCTGCAGGTGGGTTAGAGACTGTGATAATTCTTGAAGGTTCTTGATTGTCGAGATACTTTTCCTACATGAGTGTGCACCATTTGGAATCAGGCTTAGTATACACCTGCAAAACCAATTTTCTCGCAAAGGCTATATTACGCTTTGAGATATCATGCAGACCTATTCCTCCTTTGTATTTCTCTAACAACATGGAATCCAAAGTGATCAAAGGAATTTTTTTAACATCATTCATGTTTCCTTTCCATAAAAATCCCTTGATCACTTTCTCTATTTGATCAATTATTGATCTGAGTGCCTTGAGGATTGAGATAAAATAATTCAGGATTGTTGACAATACAAATTTTATTAAAAGAATCCACCCTGATAAAGACAACCAACGGGCTTTCCAAGCACATACTTTCAACTTAATTCTTTCAATAACATTAGCCCAAAAGGATGGTTTATTAGCACCCATAAATAAAGGAAAACCCAAATACTTACAAGGTAAACTTGCCTCTTAAAAACCTAGCACCTAAATAATCTTTCTTTTTAAAGTTGCTTTAGAGTTGAAGACATATACTTTTGATTTTTGAGCATTTATCTTTTGTCCTAAAAATTTAGAGTATCTATCCAGAATACTTTTTATTTTCCTAGATTCATTAACATTCGCCCTTCCATATAGTAAAGTATCATTTGCAAAAAGATAGTGTGTAATTGACAAACTAGTTTGTGGAATATGTATCCCTTGCCATAAACCCTGATCGTGCTTCTCTTTTATAGTCCTGCTTAGAGCTTCTGCCATAATTATAAAAAAAAAAAAGGTGAAAGAGGATCACCTTTTCTTACACCTTGTGTGGCTCTAAAAAACCCCGAAGGAGAACTATTAATTAATATAGAAAATAAGTCTCCTGATAAGCAAGATAAAATCCATTTACACCACTTGCTTGAAAACCCAAACTTTCTCAAAACTTTTAAGAGGAAATTCCAATCAACCATATCATATGATTTCATCATGTCTAACTTTATAATAAATGATGGAAGATGATTAGTTTTAATAGAGTGAAGAACCTCATGTGCTACCAGAGCCCCTTCTACTGTTTCTCTACCTAGCACTAAGCCACCTTGCTCTTGTGAAATGATTTTCGAAATTAAATGTTGTAGTCTTTGATAAATTGCCTTGGTGAAAATTTTATAAACCACATTACATAGAGAAATCAACTTGAATTCAACAAAAAATTTAGGCTCTTTTGTCTTTGGCAATAGAGCAATATTTGTAACATTAAAGTGCTTGAGGATCTTTCCCAACTTACTTGATTCCTCCAAGGCTAGAAGCAAGTCAAAACCCACAACATCCCAACATTTTTGAAAAAAAACAAAGCAGTGAAACCATCAAGGCCTGGGGCCTTGTCTGGAGCAAGAGAAAAAACCACCTTTCTCAATTCTTCCAATGAAAAAGGCTTCATTAGTTCAGCATTGTCTACTCGGGAGATAAGGGTCGGTATTGTTGCCAACAACTCCTGATCATCTTGCCTTCATTATAAAGTTTAATAGGAGCGAGCAAATTCTTAAAAAAACTTTACACCTTCTTCTTGGATCTCATTTGCACTTGTCAATTGTTTACCTGTTTCTATCTCTTGAATTGAGAAGATGGTTTTTGCTGCTCTATTTTGTTGTGATGATGCATGAAATTTTTTTGTATTATGATCTCCTTCTCTCAACCATAATTCTCTTGACTTTTGACACCAATAAATTTCCTCTCTTTTCCCCAGTTCTTCCCAAATTAATTACAGTTTTTTTCTGTTTTACGTATGTATTGGAATCCATTCCATTTTGAATAATATGTTCATGAACTTCCTCTAGTTGTTTTTCTACTATCTCTTTTTGTTCAAAAACATTTTTAAAGACTTGCACATTCCAATTTTTAATCTGCCCCTTGATGAATTGTAATTTATTAAATAACTGAAACATTTTGGTGCCTCTATAATGTGGTGCACTCACCCACCATTATCTGAGCAAGAGCAAGAACAGTGGATGCTTGAACCACATTTTCTCGAATTTGAAGGAGGGCTTGTGTTGAGGGGGAATATTCTTGTTCTTTATCAATAAGGAGATAGCATAATGATATGAACATACAAATGGAAAAAATTGCAAGGATAGGAGAAAAGGTTCAAGAACCCAATTTGGTGAAATCAAGAATCTATCTAACCGAACAACTATTTGTGAAAAATATCTTCTCCTATTTGTCCAAGTGAAACTACATTTTTCTAGTAGCACATCCCTTAAAGAATTATCCACAATAAAATTCTCAAAATCTTCCATAGTTTTTTGGGGTGGACAAATACCTCCATGCTTCTCCTTGAGAGATACTATAGCATTAAAATTCCGTCATTGCCACTTTTTTCAGTCCCCAAACTCTGAATAATGTTTGTTAAATTGTCCCACAACCTTTTCTTATCCTAATTTGTTGTTGGACCATAGACATTAATGAGTCTGAAGCATAAATCAAAAGACTCAAATTTCATTAATTTCTAATTACTATCTCCTCCCTAGCTTCTACTGTCACTGATTTTGGGTTTCATAAGACAATAAATCCTCCTAATGCTCCTTGTGCTAGGATATGCAAAGATTTCCATTTACCCCATTTCATTACAGTGATTTCATAGGAGCTTGTTGATAATTTTGTTTCTTGCAAAACTACTGCATCTGCCTTTGAAGAATCAATCTGGCATTTGATGTGGGCTCTCTTGTTAGGGGCATTAATGCCCCTGACATTCCACAATAATATTTTCATTGCAAATGAGGGGAGAAACATGCTCTCCTCAACCTTTTTTTAACTAAGCATCTTCCATCTAGTGTAGCTTGCATCCCTAACTTAATTTCCTCAATTTTTCTGCTTTTGACTTTTTGCCTCTTTTACCTAGAGATTTCTTAATTGGAAGTCGATGGATAGCCATTTGTGCTAAGGATAAGATTTGAGAATAGTCAAACTCAGGCTCCAAAACTGTATCCAATTCCATTTTATCTTCCATGCAACCCTCATTCAACAAATCTTCCTTCGAGATTATTAGGTCAATAACATCTTCGAAAGGATTCAACCTTTCCTCTAGCTCCAAACCTGATTCATTTTGAATTTCTTCTGTAATCTCATCAAATAATTCTAAGCCTATTGAAGTGATTAATTTTCATGCAAGAGTCTCCAATTGGAGGGAAGTTGGATCCTCCAACTAAGGAGGGCTTTGAACCACTAACTGCAGGTAACTATGATCTTCCCACCGAGATGAGCTTTGATTCTCCAAATGAAGGGATCTTTCATCCTCCAACTGAGATGAACTTTAAGTCTCCAACTGAAGAGAGCTTTGATCCCAATTAAGAACTAGAAGACCTTCCTTCTGAGGAATATCATGCCTCTTCTTCAAAAAATTAAATGTGATCTGAATGGGTAACTTCTCTTCCAACAAAGTGCACAAAATTTGAATTGGAAAACCATTAAACTGAAATTGGTGAGCTAGTGCAAGCAACTGATCAATTGAGAATGTTACTTTAGAAGACAAACCCCTCCCACTACCAACCTTGTTGTACTGATATATTGGCCTAATCAGAGCATTATTCAACAAGGGAGTGCTAGAATCTTTTGATTTGGCCATGTTTAAGTTTTCCATTTCTAAACTAGCTTGATAAGGTGAAGCTAAACTATCTCTTTTCTAAATGCTCCTATGAATATAAAATTCCTCAAGCTCCCTTTGGGTGTTTTTATTTTGCTAAGTATTGACCCCCGCCCAATATGTTCAACATATTGCCCTTAGATTTTCATCGGGCTTCTTTTTGCTATACTCTGTCAATTGCTTCCACGTGTTTGTCAGGTGCTCTTCAAGTAATTCCTTCCTTCGCTCTGTTATCGACTCCTGCCATGATGTCACATGTCTACACCACAGGCTATTTAGAGCTGCTTCTCTTGAATTTTTCATCAGGCCCTGTCCGTGTGCCACGTAGCTTCCATTCACATAAACTTTTGGTGGACCCCACAATCAGCGCCAATAGTAAAGATTGCTGCTATGTGTCTTCCCAGCGCAAAATTTCAACAAAGAGAAGGGAGAATGAACCACATGCTATGAACTATTGCCACATGTCCCTTCGACAGGAGTGCTACCAAAAGGATGGATAAAGCAGGGAATAGTATGCGACATGCTGTTGCGTGTCCTAATTGCCTCCATTGGGAAGCGACATTTGTCTAAAAAATATTTTTTTGGACCACTTCCATCATTCGCAAGGGATGCATCTGGATGGGAAGTGACAGGTTATGGCTCAAGTATTTTCTGTTACAATGGCCAAGGGGAATCATTGTTGCAACCATCATTGCTCAAGATATAGAATCTTTTCTATTACAAGCTCGCCAGGCAGTGGATTGTTGGCTATATATATTGCTTCTTGCTTTAGAAAATGAGTTCGGAAGATGCAGAAAAATTAGAGAGACACCAGACCTTTAATATTGTTTTAGATTATTATATGAAACTTTCAGACTGTGCCATTGTTCGACCTTTCTTTTTTTCTTATATTATTTGATAAGACATTAATACTGTGCCATTATTGCCTGAATTATTCATTTTCAAGAACTTCTATGATTTTAAATACAAATTGCTAGTTTAGATCATGTCTTTGACTCCTCTTTTTAGTGAATGTATGCGATAATCATTTTATGTCATTAGATGAATGGCTCAGATCTTTATCTTTGATTTTTGTTAATTCTAGAACATAGCAGTTTACCAATTAGACCCTCAAATCAAATCCCCAAAGATAGATTTACCATGCCTATATTTACCCCTTGACATATCACCTTAGTTAGATCTTTATTTTTTATATCTGGTTTTGTTTCTCATTCCAAAACCCCAATTATAGAAGAAGTCGATTTCTTTAAAAACCCAAAGGTCACTTAGTTTAGCGTAATTGGTCCCCCCATCAACTGAGTTTCCCATAAAGGTTGTTACCTTTCCAATTTTTGGCATCAACAATTTCTTTTTTCTGGCATGCTCAATGGGATTTCTTAAATGAATCAAAATTCAAAGAGGGCGTATGAGCCATCAGATTGTTACTAGGTCCCAAACAATGAATAACCCTAGGTTGTTAGTGCTGCCATTAGGGACAATATAATCCACAACCTGATTAGTGAACGTTTTGCTTCCTCGGCCCCTTTTGCTAGCCGTGTTACCCGTTAACAAAAATTATGTGGAATGGGACGCTGAAAGTCTTCTTTTAGCACCAGTAGCACCTGTCGTTTGGGTCCCTATCTTGGTCTCTGCTCTAAAAGCTATACCTAAATTTACTAGAGATGGCTCAAGAACACCGTCTGAACATCTGTAAGATGTTGCAAATGTATGTCTGGCACACAACGTTACAAACCAAAATGTAGCACTAAGGTTACTCATCGCCTCTTTCAGAGGTAAGGCACTAGATTGGTACTGCACGTTGTAGCCTAATACTATTGGTACCTAGGATCAGCTTGGAGACCCTTTCTATGAGAGATTCTCTAATGACGGATCCAGGTCTTCATAGTATCATCAACTGGAGATCATAAAGTGGGCCCCATATGAAGCCATGACTGACTTCAATGCTCAGTTTCACGTAACTTGGCAAAGAATTCAGGTTGCAATCCACCCACCGCCTGACTTGGCATTCATGTTCTACTTGAAGTCCATCAACGCTGACATTTCATTAATGATCCAGTCGCTCAGCGAAACCACTCTACCAGATGCATATAGCGTCGCAATTAAAGCGAAGAACAATCTAATAGATGTAAGAAAGTTGTCGCCTCGGCCTGCCATACCTATGTTTCCTGAGATATTAGTTTCCACACAGGTGATTCCATCTACCAATGCAGTCACTCCTCTTCAATCCATGTATACATACCCGAGCGCACCGGAGGATGTTGCTTCCACATCCAACTCTTCAAAGGATGATATAAGTGACATCAAGGATATGTTGCAGGCCATGGGCAACAAGATAATTGTGATAAAAAGAAACTAGGTCGTACCTTCGAAGCCAACTTATCAGAATTATCAAGGTGGAAGGTCTTCTTACCAACAAAACCAGTTCCAAGGAGGTGCCCGCATAAATGCGCAAGCACAAACAACTAATCAAATAGTACTAGTACCTTCTCCTTTGTATAGTGCTAACCCAAGCTTGAGTAGAGAGCTAACAATGGGGCAAAATAATTTAGTCGATGACACCAACCCTTGGTGTTTCCCTTGCGGTGACTCACATATGCCCCAAAACTACCCACACGACAATCTACAACAAAAGGTGGTGGAGCAATGCAGCCAAGGCTCAACGTCAGACCATGGAGGTTATGCATATGCCTCTCTGCAAATGGAAAATGTGGTGCTTACCGCACAAATTCAAGGGATGTCTCTAGAGAAGGAAACAAATATTGCTCCTAATCACGCGCTCTTCTCATGTATGGAAGAAGAAGAGACAGTATTCGCAAATGATGCATCCACATTGAAAGCACCACAAGTACAATTCAATTACAACACTCGCTCAAAGAG
>VDFB02029025.1:0-34379 GCA_007258455.2 Sequoia sempervirens
GAATATTGTCATGGCCTAACCTAGGATTGTACTTATTTGATGTGCGATTGGTTACACCCAAAACATTATGCTTGTCAAAGTGCTTGTCAGATTTTTTTCAAAACATTATACACAACATTCACAAATCTGGACACAAACAACCGACCTTGGACAACTCATACTTTTCAACAAGACATCAAAATCTCAGTCCTCATTTTGAACTTAGACTCGGCATTGTCCATCATAGTTCTCATTTGGCATCTAGCTTGGCATTGGTCATTTTCCTTAGTCAGCATCTTCATTGTCCATCATAGTCCTCATTTGGCATCTAGCTTGGCATTGGTCATTTTCCTTAGTCAACATCTTCATTGTCACCTTGACATTTGACATTTTATCACCTTGCATTGGTCATTTTTCCTTAGGCAAACGTCATTATCACCTTGCATTGACATACTCCAAAAATTAGTGTCATAACTTGTCATCTTAGTCTTCATTGTCATGTGGCATTAGTCATTTTCTTTAGACAACATTGTCATATTGCATCCCTTATTATCCAAAAAATCCAAAAACATAGTCTTGCATTGTCATCCTTTATCAAAAAAAATACAAAAACATAGGCTAGTGTCATCCTTGCATTTACTTATCATTCTCATCATCCTCATTTGAGCAAATCCCTTTTACGGTTGAGACTAGGCTTCAAAGACAACAACAACAAATGGAAAACTCTGGACAAGATTCCAATCCCAACATCGACAATAACACTTATGACACAAACCAACATTGGACCTTTTCCGACCCATTTCACAACATGAACATGCAACCTCCCATGAACATGCCATCTTCATCAAAAAACATTTTTGAACCATTCATACAAAGAGACCAAAATGGACGAGTATATTTCAAAGACATAGAAGCTGCCAAGCAAAATCCTGACATAGTCTCCTTTGTAAAAAAATATCTCTTACGTGACCCTCAAAGGCATCTAGCCATGCTTTTGGACGAAAGGGCTAAGTTACCACAAGGCTTTGACATAAATACCTTGCCACCATCCATCTACCCTCACCATCAACAGTCACTTGACATGAATCCTACCAATAATTCACAACAAACATCCACTTATCACCCTTATCCTAACCTTGACAAGGGAAGTCAATTGTCCACTAGTCCATTCCATACCTCCACGTCATATTCTGACCCTTCACCTATCAATTCCGTCCAAGTCCACATGCCTTACCACCAATCTACCAACACATGTCACATCCGCACATCATACCATATCAATTCGGCCCAAGTCTCCACGTCCCATTTTAGTCAACCTTACTCCAATCCAGTCCAAGTCCCTATATCATTACCAACTAATATAGTCGAAGTCCCCATGTCACATCATATGCCATCACATCCTACTCCAGTCCAAGACTCCATGTCATATCCGGTCCAAGTCTCCACGTCATACCCTAGTCCTTCATGTACTAGTCCAATGCAAGTACCCATGTCATATCCTAGTCCTTCATATACTAGTCCAGTCCAAGTTCCCACATCCTATTCTAGTCCTTTGGTCATTAATCCTTTTCAAGTCACCCCCTCACAAGCCACATCTAGTCATGAAAATTCTATCATAGTCCAAAGTCAAATCCCATTTAATAAACTTGAGGATACATGTCAAAATGAAAGCCCAAAGCATGATCTTATAATGTCACCCTCATGTCAAGAACAAGGTAGTTCATCCAATGACCCTATCTTTCAGTCCATCCATGAAGTCCTTCAAGACAATCATGACATCCAGAACACACCTCTCCTTGACAACGACTCTATTTCTGACTATATAATCCATGACAACCCCATCTTCGAGCAAGACCCTACCATTGACCAAGAAGTCCAAAATGATCCACTCATTGACCTTTATGCAATTCATGATCAAACACTTGCCGACCCTATACAAGCCTCGACTATTGACACTTCCTATGATGAGACACTTGCCTTCATGGGACACATATGATATTCCTCCAGAACAAGAATCTTCCACTAAGGACATGCTTGCATATGATCAAGTTATAGCTAAAATCATTGGACTCTATGACACTAAAAATAATGATGGCTTTGACATTGCCTTGAAAGCACCAACAGAGTCATTTGAACTTGACATGTCGCATGATCAGACCAAAGATATCAGTCAAGAATATGGCCAACAAGACAATGAAGCTAAGACACTTTATCAATTAGGGGCATCTATCTTTGTTAGAGCAGGCTTTCTTGCAGATGAAAATATTACAAGTGACAGTGTCCATAGACATCATGATGGGTTAGCATCTTGCTTTCAAAACAACAAATACCCCATCGCAAATAGAATCTGTCAAAGCATGCAATATCAAGGCAAATGACTAGGCATACACGAGCAAGGCATTCTAGAACTAATACAACTTCAGGAAAATTACGGACATCAAGGTCTTGGTTATTCTCGAGACAACAAATCAAGCGATATTAGAGTGGTACCTCTCGATGAGGGCAACTTTATTGAGAAACAAAAACGTCAAAATGAAGTCCATGAGAAATCCTTGTCAGAAGATTGTTGCCAACACCCCCTCCACCCACACCATGAACCGTCACTCCATCATAAATAAACCTCCCTTTGGGACCAACAAAAACAAAAGTCTTACAAATGGAAAGATCAAAATCAAATGTCAAAGGCCATTGAATCAAACAAAAGGACAAGTGGACAAAATGAAATTAAAATGGATCCCAAAGCCCGGTCGGTCTAAAGACACCGGTCAAATCACCGAAAGTCAATCACAATGTGGGCGACAAGACAAGAGGACTCCCCACATATAACACATGTCCACCTCCTTCAAAATGGTCATCAAGCAAGGCATCTAAAGTGTTGGTTCCAAACACCATCCCTCCAAAATCCGTCATCCAACATCCCAAGTTTGGAAAATAAAAAGTCATTCATCTAAATGTCCAAACAACCTTTCCATGTCTACCATCATTCATCATAATCCTACATGTCGCCTAAAGTCCAAAAATCCTACATCACAAATCCGTCATGTCATGGCAGCAACTCTTTACCACAAGGACTCTCATGGCACTCTATTGCGATGTGCGTATTTTGATAAGGCCAACTCTAGTATCAGAAAGGATCACAATGACATCAATCAATTGTATACAAGTGCTACGATCCTGACAAGACAACTCCTTCAGCAAGGTCATTATTGGCATATCATGGCACCAGTCTCTACATCGGCACCGTCAGTGGATTCAGAACAGTTAATGGTTATCTAAAGCATCCAGGCTATCCACAAAATCAGAAATACAAAAAAAATTAAAAAAATTAAAAAATCATCACCCTGATGAAAACTTGGCAAATAGGCATCTTGGTGACGCAAAAAAAATAAAAATCAAGTCAAAAATAGTAAAGAAAAATTTCATCCAACGGTGAAAACTTGGCAAACAGGCACCTTGGATAAGTACCATGATGAAAACCTGGCAAACAGGCATCATGTGTAAAATAAATCGTCTATGTGGACTCTTACACTTGGGGGCAAGTCGTCTCATTTCCCATGCCTTCCTCATGACATTGACATCCATCTAAGCCCTATCATTTCCGTCCATTTTTCCACCTACCTTAGTCTTGACATAAAACTGGCACACATAACTCATGCTTTGGGAAAACTCTTGACATGTCTATCCTTAAGTCATACATGATTCATAAAGCACCATGTCATTGACCGTCATAGTCTTATTGTCATTATATGACATAGTCCTTAAAAATCATATGACAATTCCATTAATCTCATGTCTCCTATCTTTTACCAAGGCCACCCCCTATACTTTCATGTCTGTCACCTACCTTGGCTTTCCCTTGTCAAACGGTCTAAGGATAATCATCATCCCATCTAGTCCTAACCAATTCATTCCAAATGCAATGAGTCCAATTCATACAAGCACATTATCCAAAATTTTACTTGACTGTGTTCCTGGCCTGGCTATAGACCTCGATACTTTCGTCACATTATCGTCATCGTCCTCACGTTGTTTTGGGATGCATCCTTCCCACGTCAAACAACGTTGTCATCACCTATCAATTGGTATTCAGCTTGACTAGGGGCACAATCATGTTTGTCCTTGGATTCTCGTATTGAGCATCAGTCATATGCATTGTCATGATCCTCTTAAATGTCAAAAGCCAAAAATCATAAAATTTCAAAATCCAAAAAAATCATAAAGCAGGAAAAAGATAAAAACATCTGAAATGTCAAAAACCAAAAATCATAAAAGATTGAAAAAACAAAACATTCAAATCAATGTCAAAATCTAAAATGGAGTCAAAGTCGATCATGTCGGTTAGTCCACATGTCATTGTCGAACTCACGTTGATATACCAGCATTTGCCTCATTAGGCGAGGCCATCGATCGATGAGTCGAGAGACATTAAGATGGAGTCCTTTAGTTGGTCCAAATAAAATCATGGCGTTGTCATAATCATCATCGGTCAAATAAGTGGAACATAGTCAAACTCAAACCACAAAGATGGGGTCATTTGAGCGATCAATGTCAAAATTGGTCAAAATCAAACATCACAGTCCAATCAATCATACAATCAACATCGGTCAACTTGCCAAAACATATTAGTCAAAACAATGTCAGTCTCATCAACCTTTGGTCATTTTCAAGATGTGTCCTTTTTGGAGTTAGACCTCATCAAATAATCCTTTGTAGCACTAGGGATGTCCTTCGACAATGAGCCGAATCAACTGTCAACAACGTCAAATTCAAAACTCTTAAACTGTCAAAACTGTCAAACTGACATAAAATCAATCTTTGGCAAACAAACATTGGCAAACAAAATTACATGGCTGTTAATCTTTCTTGGCTATTTTGTCTTATATTTTTATTGTCTTGTCTTTTGGTCATGTTACTAGCTACCTCGAGGATGTCCCATGAAGTTAGAGATGCGATGATCTCTGGCCTATTTTATTTTTTTATTCTGGCAATGCGTGGGTTGATAATGACAAAAATGGAACTAACCATTATGGTATGGGTGGACATTCAATGCGTATCTGTTTTCAAGTGGATGATATGCAACGGTCTATGTCATATCATGGTGTTTCTTGGCCATCACAACAATCTACCCAATGATGATTAAGAGCAATAAATATTAAAAGTCCTATGGTAAGGTTTGAAGGATTTGGTCTAGGAACTAACATGCATCTTCTTTAGTCTTGTCATCTTCTCTGTCTCATCTTATATAGGCATTGCATCCATATCATCATCCATATCTTTTGCACTAGCATTTCTTTGTCTCTTCATATTCTAGTCTTCTCATTAATTTCGAGAGCACACCCATGTTCTTGGAACTGTTTGTCTCTGGGGGGCGCTCTACAATCCTCCTCGTCATTCTTCTCATCTTATTTGCGGGCATGTTACGACTTCTTTTTCTTTGTCACAATGGAGCATGCTACATTATGACAAGAGGGGCAAAATGTGAACATAAAAAATTGTCTAGGCTTGCAACTCTTGAATTATTCAACGTTGCCTTTCGTTGTATCAATTAAATAATTTTAATTATTTAATTGTTACCTAAAGTCATAATTCTTCTATTAATTAAATAATTTTATTATTTAATTAATTCGTTACATTATTTCTCCTTGATTATTAAATAAATCAATTTTATTTATTTATCTAATACGTCATTAATTACCTAAAGTCTTCCTTTAATTAAATAAATTTCTTAATGTATTTAATTCCCCTTTTGTCATTTATTCCTCTTGATTATTAAATAAATAAATTTTATTTATTTAATTACGTAACTAAGCAAGTCCCCTTCTTTTAAAAATTAAATAGATTCTAATTTATTTGATTTTTGTCCATTTTCTACTATAATTAAATAATTATTTTAATTATTTAATTATTCATTAACCTCTTCTCTCATTAAATTAAATAAAGTTAATCTATTTAATTTGGTCCTCTCTTGAATTTTGAATTAAATTATTATTTAATTCGAAATGATTCCTTTTGTCACATTCTTCTATAATTTAATAATATCTTTATTATTTAATTATTTCACTGATCACACGAATTAAATAAATTTTATTATTTAATTTCTCCAGCAACCTCTTTGTCCGTGCCAGCCTTATCTTCCAATTTAATTCTTGACTTTTGACTTCTCATTTAATTTCGACCGTTGATTGAATTATTTTATAATTCAATCTCCACCCTTCATTCTTACCTGTTGCCCTAATTTTGACCTAACCCTAATGCACCCAACAACATTCAATCTTAAGCATTGATCTTAGGGTTCCTGTCATCTTTTCATCCTGGCCACACATTCAAAATTGCAATTTTTATAAAAGGGCAATTTTGACCTCATTTGGGACATCTACATCTCTCAGCTCTCTTGACTTCTTGCACTCTTAGTCTCTCATGTTTAGATTTCAATTTATGCTACTAGTCTTATAGTCATAGTCATTAACAGTCATAGTCATTTTAGCTCATTGTAGGGTTATTTTTATTTTCTGCAAATCCTTCAACACTTGCATAGGGCTTAGTCTTTAGTCATAGTTGCTCATAAATCTGAGGGCATTGTTATTTATCTGCAAGCTAGGAGGTGTAACAGAGGTTAATCATGGAAGGTGGAGACATGGGGTAACACTATCCCTTTTGTCTTCACCTCACTTCCATTGTGCTTTGTTATTTTCATAGGAATTTTGATTGTTATTGTGCTAACCCACTTAATAATAAATTTTAGGATTTTCCCTTGATTACACAATTCAATATATTTAATTAATTACGAGATAATGTGATGTGACCATTTGAGTTGTATCTGAGGTCTCTTCTTTTACTTTTTATTTTAGATCAATAATGTCTTCAAATAATTGAATCTGATTTGACTATGTTAAAAACATGTATCTGAAATTACAAATTTATTTGTCTGATGAGCTAATTTTTTATTTATGGTTGCATTATAATATCATTTTCTGATTTTGTAGGTGAATCAAAGGAGCTGGAACAACATTGGCATCAATGTCTATATTATATTTAAGGAAGAAAATAATCAGATGCACACATTCCATCTTTCATCTCTAATCATTGCTTGTCAACACACTTCAATTTGGGGCTTAAAAAGAACAACTTGTTTGATCACACACTTGGATTTTGGGCTTAAAAAGAAAATATTTTTTTTGTCACATTATTGAAATTAGGTTAAAATAAATAACTATCTTCCTACACATTTGGCTTTGGGATCTGAAAAGAACAAGTGCTTAAACTATTTTACACACATTTTGATTTTCTAAAGGGAAATTAACAATTGTGAGTGTGAATCAAGTGCATGTGTAATAAAAAACACCTCACTTGGTTCACTTATGTCATATCCTTCTTAGGAGGCTTGCTTGGAGACACACCACTCCAAGGGACAACCTCAATCAATAGGTGAATCAAAAGACACCCTACTTTTGGAGTTGAAATCTTGTTACTCTCGACTAAGCCCCAAAGAAATTTATACCTTTGGGAAGTGAAGGTGAAGGGTGGGTTACCCTTTTCTCTCAGCTATGTGGTAGGATTTTTCTTTCAAATCATCCCTATTCAACCTCATGCATCCTAGCTTAAGACCTAATTGGCCATACCCACTTGACTAACATTAGGCTTGTTGTTGTGTATTCAAGTGTTTGCTTAATCATAACATTTAATCTTGAAACAAAAATGTATCATTGTGTTTGGTGTGTTTGTTCATGCATTTGTGATATCTTGTGTTTTATATTTCCCAAGTCAAACTTTCAATAAACATTTTTCACATCATCCAATCTTTCCAAGCCAAATTATCCTAGTCATTCAAGCAATCACATACTAATCATTTTAAACCATTGTCATAATTTTAATCAAATATTTTCCAAAAGTTACACCATGCCAACATTAGAAGACATAGCACAAAAGCTTGTTCACATACTTCAAGAAGCTCAAACAATCCAATCACCTTTAAACCAACAAATCATTCAAAGAATCCATTACATGATCCAAAAACTTCAAACAAACCAATCACCTCAAATGCAACTCATAGCACAAGCCAATACCTCATGGCCACTTTCCAAATCCAACAAGCACAACATCAAATCCAATCACCACATCAAAAAATTTCACATCAATCTTATACGTTACATATATCATCATATCAACCTCATCCATCCACATATCATGTTTATGCTTCACCAACCTATCACACCTCTTCCAATGTCAACCCTTATCCATATCAATCCACCTCTCAACAACCATTATCCTATGTAACCCCTCCATCATTATCACATCAAAAAATCATAACACAACAACTCCAAACACCATTCCAACCTCAGCACATTCAACCACAATCCTATGTGTCACCTTCATAGTCATGCCAACCTAACCCGTCTACCTATCATGTCAATGTGACATCAACATATCCACCCATATCACAAGAAGAACATAGCAGACCAAGTCCACCTTGGAAAAAAAATCAAGACCCTTTCAATTAGCATGCTCCATTTGACAAGGGGAACACCAATATAGTTCATTCACCCTCTAATTTTATCTTACCACCATCCAATCAAATGCCTATCCCTAAGCCACCATGTCCTAGTCCTAATCCACTGGCATCTCCACCTTCTAACCCATCAAAATCTTCATTACGCCCACCATCATCTTATCCTCCATCAAATCCATGCCCTAAGTTCAAACATTTCAAAATTAAACCTATGGATTTACCCAAATCCACCCATCCACCTACAAAGGATGTCACCCAAGGGCTACTAGCAAGGAGTCAACCATTTCAACCATTTCCCATCCTTGAGCTTACAAAAGATTCTTCCAACACCATGCCTATTCTTCTAAGCCCATCATGTGACCCGCAAGCCATTGAGCCTATTCAAGAGCCTCCTATCATGAGCCCAAGTCAAAGTCCATCATATTCTCTTGTTGATGAATATCAAGAACCCATCAAACTTACCCAAGATTATCTTACATCCATTTCCATAAAACCACAATAGTTATGTCAAAAGCATTATCCTAAGCATGAGGAAACATTAACCCCTCATTCTAATCAAGATCTAGGCCCTTCTAATGATCATGCTCGTAACATTCTTGGTCCTATTCATGATCAAGATCCCCTCTATGATCTAGATCCTACCTTTGATCAAGAAGGCCATGATGATTCTCTTAGCCAACTCTATGCATTACATGGTCAAGAGCCTATCACTTCACCTATCCATGAGCAATAAACCTCCATTGCTCCTATCTACCCCCTGCCTAGTCCTATCCATGATCATGCATTATCCACTTGTCATGCTTAGACACATGCCTCCCAAGCAAGCATGGAAGATCAGAAAAATATCTTGGATCTTAGTGAATGAAATGTTAATCAAAATCCCAATGATCCTTCCACATCCACCATCAACTCCATTTCAAATCCATCATATCCACTTGGTCTTTCCACCCTCATTCATGAATTTTCCTCCTTAGAACCACAACCACCATTATCCACTTTTCCTTTTCCATCCAATAACAAACTCATGTCTAGTGTTCCACCTACACCTAGTCCCATTTTCTATCACATACTCCAAAACATGAACTACTAAGGTAAAGGTTTAGGCCTTCATGAACAAGGTATTTTGGAGCCCATCCATGTCAAAGTTCCCCCACTCTCGTATGCTCTTGGATACACACCCCAAGGACACCAATCTCAAGATGTTGGTACTTCCTCCATGCATCCTAAGTCCACCTCCTTCCATCATAAGCCCTATCATACACCCAAAACATATGTTTCCATTTCACCTCCATCATTTAATAAATTTCAAAAGCATGTGACTGTATATCTTCCACCATCCACTTTGCCACCATTGCTTCCACTCCTAATTGTATGTCTTCTCACATTTGAGGTTGGGTATAAGATAATCGTGATTCACACAAACCAAAAAAACAATTTAATCGATATGTGTAACTTAAGCCTTATATCTACAATTAAAATGTTTAATTTGATTGATGTCTGTCTACATGCAATTTGTACCTCAAGCTGACAAGCTATCAAAATCACCACTCAAATGATATGAAACCAGTACAAATATTGTTTCACTTGATCATTGGATTAATGACATCATCATCTACAGTACATCGTGCATTTTTCAATATAAATCTGTCTAAGCAATCACTTTCGTTCTACATATGGCATTAATTTGCACTACCGCCTGCAGCCTTGCAGTACTACAACCACACTTTCTTCAAAAATATTGAGAATTTTAATTAAATGAAATGTAGAGTACTTCTAGGCATTGAAAAGAGAATTAAATATCTTATTTTACCTTAATCATTATCAATGTCCACTAATAAGTCACAATAAATTTCGCTCACTTATGATCAGTACTATATGTTGATGATTACTATTAGTTTTAAAAGCCACATTTTTATATTGAACAAAGTAAAAAGGATTTACAAGAATGGAGCTAGGAAAAATATTTTATTTTAAGTAGCTAAAGACTAGAGTAGTTATTACATATTTCATAGCCAACCTAGCCAAAAGGCCACTAACCATGACAAAAAACCAGTCACAAAATACATACTACAAGAACTGTTATGTTGTATAGTAAAATATAGACACGTGATAGGTCACCCAATTCATTACTATTTTTTTTTGTAACAATAGTTGAGGCCATCAACCTGCAACCGAGTTTTTAGTAGAAGGTGAATCAAATTTAACAAAGTAACAATAGAGAAGAAAAGCGTATCACCCAAAACTATAGACTCTTTAATGATTCATTTTTCATATCACATAGTAGACCACATCTCATATCAACTAGGGCAAGATCCTCTGCTATAGAAGAATGCAATTCCACTTTTTGAAAGATTCCACCAATAGGCACTAACCCACTTTCAAAATTGTAGTGCTCCAGTGCCAACTCCAACGAAGAAATAGAGTAAATGAAAGACAGCAAATAATATATTTCCAGCATCTTCACCAAATATTTATCAAGCAAAATGTCCATTCAATTAGACAAGAAATCTGAAGCTACCTCAGAATATAGAGTACGAGGGTTGTTCTGAAGCCATTCCCTACCCACAATTATTCTTATAGCATCCTCAACCTACACGCAAGGAACTATAAAAACCATACCCAACTTTCCTGTGTCATATGCATCGTTGCTTCTTTTCTCCAAAAAACATTTGGGTAGCATGACACGCCATCAAGACTCCATAATTACACAGTTAAATTGAGAATAGAGAAGAAAGAAATCAAAGAAAAATATATTATAAATGATATGCAGAACATCAAGTTGGTGAAATATATGTATAGAAGTTAGAACGAGGACAATGACATCAAATACTCATACTTAACATGTAATTTACCACTTGATCATTGATGTGACAATATTATTTCAAAAAAAATGTGATAATATTATTCTAAGTTACCTTTGGGCTCCACTGTCTTCATGAATGTTGAGAAAATCCACGTGACAGCCTCCCCACTTCCCCATTGGGTTTAACCCATGTATAACTTTTAGAAATGGGGAGGCAGGGAGCAGCCCAGATTAAATTTGGTACTTCACATATGTGTGATCTTTACCTTAAGACCATTTTCCTATGCACAACCATCAAACCAAATGGATAGCCCAAATTAAGATCTATTGCTTACCTTTAAAATATGTGCTTAAAAGGCTCCTTTACTAGTGTAGGATTTAACACTACTCAATCTTATGTTGAAATATTTCTTTAATATTTCACACCACACTATAGTTCCTTTAACGATTTTGATCATTCCATGTGGCATTTCCCTGCCTCCCTGTTGAGGGACAAGAGATGTAGGTGGGTCCCCCATGGGCTGGTGGGGAGTGGCCTAGATTAAATATGTTGCTTCACATGTATGTGCTCTTTACCTTAAGACCATTCACCTGTGCACAACCCTCGGACTAGATGGATGACCCAGATTAAGATGTCTTGCTTACCTCTAAAACATGTGATTAAAAGACTCCTTTAGTAGTGCAGGATTTAACACTAGTTCCTTAATATTTCCTTAATATTTTGCACCCTGCTATAGTTTCTTCGATGGTTCTGATCGTTAATTTCTCAAACACATCATTCACCTAGGTCAAGGGGCTAGTCACCATGATGACTCCAAAGGCTTAAGTCATAACTTAAGCGACCTTCAACTACCGATGGCTAGTCAGCAATAAAATATTATTTTGGTTGTCATGAATTTAAGTGATTTTTAATAAGTAATAAAATGTCAACCATCGATTTTTCAAAATCTAACAATTCTAGTGTTATTCCAGAAGTTTCAATTCACAAGTCTAGTGCTTCAGATATTTGCTTTCAGAATGCAACTACAACCCTCCATCGAAAATTCATCGAATGGTCGTGGGTTATATTAATTTGTACTAACATCTAGCTTCAGACATAAAACATGTGTTGACACTTGTCCCCATTCTGAACACTTTATGAAAGAATTTGAATGTCGAAAAATTTGTCCCAGAATAGAACAATATGTAATTGTAGCATTTTATATTTTTTCCAAGCACGCTATGAATTTTTATTGGCATACCAATTTATTTTGCTACTAAATTTTTTTATTAGTTTGAGATTATGTTTAATATGCCAAAACAAAAATTATTCTTTTGAAAATAGATTTAATTTTCTGAAGAAAATAATTTTTTTCATTTGTAAAAAAGTTTTAATCACCAACAAAAATATTTTTTTGTTTTGAAAACAAATTTAATTTACTTGATGAGAATATTTTATTGGTTTGAAAAAATGTTTTAATCGCTAATGAAAATATTTTATTTGTTTAAAATAAATTCCAATTCACCATAATTTTCACATATTTCTAGCGATTACAAAAGATTCAACAATTGAGATTTTTTTTTTCCTGAAAGAAGAAAAAATTCTCCAATAAAATAATTTTTTATTAGTAAGTATACAAGATTTGATAGGATTTTACACCTTCGTCGAGGGGGTTATTAAAATTATCTTTGCTATCAACTCTTTGTTAAGCTTCATGAGAAGGATCCAACCTTTTAAAATATTAGGATCTATGTATTGATCATTTTATAGATTACCACTTAGAGTTGTTTTATTCTACTTATATAAATTCATGGCCTAATTCACCCCGCCAGTTAAGGCATCAACAAATCTGTGAATAGAGCAGTAATTTCTGGCAATGGATTCACTTCGTGGGACAGCACGGTGGGCATGCAGGCTTGGGACGGGCAGATGTCCGGCGACGATGGCGGGTGCGTGGGCGGGCTGAGGAGGAAAAGCGCGGCGCATGTATGGGCTGGCGAAGGATCGTTGTTTTATATGACAGATGGAGGTACCATGGATATGAAGTGGTTTTGGCGCCAGAACCGTTTGATTGATTGTGGCACTCTTCAGCACTACTCTTTATTGCTGCCAGTTTTGCTTCTTGTTTACTGTTCGAACCGTTGGTGCAATAAACCAAACCTTCAACAGCGTTCGAGAACGCTCAGGGCGGAATCAAATTCCAGAACCACCCTTCCATGCGCTGAAACAGATGGATCATTGATTTAAGAGACTCAATGGAACTGTTTACCGCCTAATTAAAGTCATAAGATAAAATAAGATTCTAAAATAAAATCGGTCTTTAAAAGAAAAACAATAAAGGAACACAAGCGTGTGTAGAAGTTAATGTGAATTTGAAGAAGTTTTAAAAGATGTTCACAAATATTAATAATATAATTAACAACACTAATTTCTAAATTAATATAGAACATAAATAAAGTACAACATTAAGAATAATATAGTGTTATATTTGATTGATAGTTAATATATAAGCATAATCTTGTTGGATTTTACATAATATCTAATGAAGAGATTTTTGACATTGTTTATTAATTAGTGTTATTGTGTGTGTTTTTATTAATAAGAAGAGCAACAACAAGTTCTATTTCTCTAGAGAGATATTCCTCAAATAGAAGAGAATCTCTTTTAGTGATTCTAGAGAAGAACTCATCTATCAATCTGTCATATCCCAAATGAGTTCTTGAAATAGTCTCATACCCTACTCTATATAGGTTTGCGACAAATCTTCCAATCATATTCTCTTTCCCTCTATCGGAATGTGCCATAGGATATAGAGGAAATTCTCCCACAATTTCAAGGCTCTCTATTGTAAATGATCCCTCTTTCTTCACAATGCTCTCCATCTTTTCTAAACTTGGACCAAAAAAAGACATATGAAATGATTCCCATTACTATTTTTCAATAATATGCTGCAATGCAAAATTTCCATGATATCATAAGAACTACTACATAATATAATTTAAAATGCTATTTACTTGACTCTTAACTTTTTTAGCTAATAGACTATATGTATTGTGAATGTAGTTTGAACTGAAACATGTCTCATGTCATAGGTTACATAAAACCATTTTCAAATAGTTGTTTATAGGTGGATGTTTTTACCATAAATATTTCCATCTCCCACATTCCACGCTTTCCCTTTTTGTGGGCAAGAAGTTTAATGGGTTTTGTGGAGGGAGTTTAAGTATCTTTTTTTTAATAATTCTTTTTAAGTCAAAGAGTTTTATGATTTTTAAAATTCTAAAAAGCTTTCAAATAAATATAAAAGTTTCAAGTCATATAAATTTTATTAAAAAAAGTCTATTAAAATAAAAAAATTCTATTAAAGTTGTAGTTGAAAGTTTCTTTTCCATAATAAAAAATATTAAATATAAATGATCAAGTGATTTTTCAATAAAGTGGTTTTTTAGATTATTTAGTTGATTTATGAATATTAATAGTATCTCTTAAATGTTGACGAGCAATAATTTCTTCATAAAATGTATTTTTAGTTTGATTAGTTCATTTTGAGTTCAGTATCAAAAAGAAATAAAATTATTAACCAGTTTTACAATAAAACAAAATAATTTTAGATTAAATAAAATACTTATATAGTAACTTATAATGGTGAGTAATTGTCTTTGCAATATTGCAATAATTAGCCATAGGCTACATACCTTGCTAATCACTATTGAGTTTGTCATAAAACAATTTTCAATTGTCATTTAATTGAAAACTGGTTGTTGTTTAATGGTAAAAGCCTCCAAAATTTCACTACTCGCATAGAAGCTAGATAAATATTGATTTGAAATTGGATCGGAACATCTTATTTTCATTTGCAGTAGTTTTGTCAATTTGGTGACAACTCTCTTTTTTCATTTGCATTGCTTTATGTTTTAAATATGTATGCAAATATTCCATAATCAAGAATACTTAATGTCTTTAAGGAAAAAATCTAGATTTGTCTAAATTGATTTCATTTCATTATTTAGCACTTAATATTAATTGTTTAATCCAAGCACACACAACTACGATTTGCAGCACATTTATACACAAACACATACTCTCTAACATATTAACATACATATAATTTTCTATCGACGTAATACTTGAACCTTCTTTAGGTGCAAGTCCTCATGTTTACAGTCAAAAGGTAGTGTAATTGCATACACTCTTATTACCCTTTAACTACAAACATTGATAACCATTAGAATTTCACCTCTAAAGAAGAAATCGTGCTGGAATAAGCAAGAATTATATGTTATTTGTGAAAACAAGTGAACAACCTAAGAAAAAGGGAAAAATGAGAGAGTATGTATTATTTCAACCTCATTGACTAGCTCCTCAAATGCATGTTCTAGGTCGCATGCAATATAACCTAATGCTCCTTGCTCCTCCATTATTTGGGTGCCTGCCTTACGACCCAACAAAGATATAAACACACATCCCCCATCAACTACCTCCTCTTCCTGGGTGATTAAAAACTTTGTGAACTCTTTGTTAAACTGGTGTAGATACGCAACACCCACTGCCTCCTCACAATCGCTTGCAACATAAACACAAGGTGAGCTTCTCTGTTGAACACTCTTTGGCACCTGCACTTACATTTTATCATCTCACTCCTGTGCAAAAGCTTATCATATTTATCTATGGAGAAGTTAATCATTTTTGTTACTCACCCATGACATCAACAAGAGATTGTCTGAAGAATGACAGAAGCGCAAGCTTTTTTTTGGAAGGAGACATCTAAAATGTGATCCACACACAGCCATTGCAAAGTAAGATCTTGCAGCCAGTGGATAGTGATCACCATCATCCTCACCATGTGCATTGGTAGAGCCTTGTCGAAGTGGAGGCAACATTTGAAACAACAAATTGAAATCATTTGACGATAGGTCGGCAAAATAAACCTCAAATTCTAGCATATTCCCTTCCTCAAATGAGCATTGCAGAGCTCTGACAATGGTGTCTGCTACCACAAGCGTATTTCATCCCGTTCCACACCCGAAATATGCTATCCTAAATATGCCTCCCACATTAAACATCAATCTCATATTCTCATTAATGCTTCATTCTAGGATTGGTTTCATGTTGATTTTTGTAGCTCAAAAGGTGGGATGTGGAGTTGTTTTAAAGCAACTCGAGTTGGATATGCCTTAAATCACTTTAAAGCAACTCGAGTTAGATATGCTTTAAAGAAATTTGAGTTGGATTTTCAGCAACAGTAGCTTTTTATTCTTTAATAGAATGTTTTTGAGTTTGTGAGGATAAGATAAATCCAAGAGTGATTTTATGTGTTATTAAAGCCAAAGAAAGCAAGGAAAGATTCTTTTCTTGCACGCTAAGTAAAGCAGCTAGGATCTATAAGTGTAAGATTGTTGTAGAAAACTCATATTGTATTTTTGAAAGAAAATTTTGTTGTTAAAGGCTGAATAGAAGATCCAACATTTGCAGGTTTTTCCCCGCATTGGGGTTTCTTGGGTAATTCTGTGTTATTGTATTTTTGTGAT
This sequence comes from Sequoia sempervirens, assembly GCA_007258455.2. Lineage (NCBI taxonomy): Eukaryota > Viridiplantae > Streptophyta > Pinopsida > Cupressales > Cupressaceae > Sequoia > Sequoia sempervirens. The sequence continues at coordinate 16,797 of VDFB02029025.1, forward strand.
TGGATTTTTGTTACTTTTGCTTCCACTATTATTAGTTGTTAATTAACCTAGTTGTGTTAATTATTATAAATCAGATTTCTTTCTATGAATTTATTGTGCACCTAATCTGTTGTTGGCTTATAGAAATTAACATGGTATTAGAGCACTAAACTCTGAATATGAAGCCAAGATTTGTGATGCAGATTTTAAGAAAAAAATCATATTTTTCGTCTCCAGTTCCTTTTTTTTTTGTGGCTATAGCAACTAGTGTTTGATACAAGGATAGGCTCGAGGGTGCATCTAACTTCTTATAGTGGAAGGTTTGGATTACATCTATTCTCAAGGAGAATAGGTTGTGGATCTATGCTAGCACAAAAGTGACTCCACCAACAAATGATCATGTTGCCTTAGATTCGCATGAAGTAAAAGAGGCCAAGGCTCAGAGGATTATCCTCGATGGAGTAAGAGATCATTTAATTTCTCATTTATTAGGGAAATACACCGCCAAGGAGATGTGGGATACACTCACAAAACTTTATCAAAGTGACTATCAGAGTTGTAAGATGATGCTCAAGGACAAATTGCATAATACCAAGATCTCCAAAGGAAAGAGTGTGACCTCTTACTTTTCCAAGCTAACACAGGTTAGGAATGAGCTTGCTGCTATTGGAGAGACAATTGATGAAGATGAGTTGGTGCGTATAGCCTTGAATGGTTTTTCAAAGCACTGGGAAGTGTTTGTCAAGTGTGTTGTCGGTAGAGTTCGGCTACCTAATTGGGCAAGACTTTGGGATGATTTTTTTCAGGAGGAGATCCATGAAGGTGTTCATCGAGGAGATCAAATGAAGAAGGGTCAAGATGAAGAAAATATTGCTCTTACAAGCAAGGGTAAGAATAAGTCCAATAAAGAGCAAACAAAAGGTTCTTCTTCCAAGAGTGGGAAGAAGAAAGATCTGAGCAAGATAAAATGTTTTTGCTGCCATCAGATGGGTAACTATACCAGTTAATGTCCAAATAAGAAAAATAAGGACAAGCAAAAGAAGCAAGTTGCTACTACAGTAGATGTGGATGATTTTGCATCATGATTTGAGAATGATTTTTCACTCATTTCCTATCTCTCAAGTTCAATTTTCAACAGGGTATGGTATATTAATAGTGGGGCTTCTCACCACATGACAGGAGTTAGAGAATGTTTCACCAAGTTGGAGGAGAAGAAGTTGGATTTCTATATTGAGCTCAGAGATAATGCCAAGTACCATGTAACTGGTATTGGCACCATCAAGTTTCAAAGGAGTCTCGAAAACCTTTGTTGGTGGAGGATGTGTTGTATGTCCTTAGCATGACAAAGAATTTAATCTTAGTTTCTGCTTTGGAAGACAAGGGTTACATCATGACCTTTGAGAGGGGAAAAGTCTATATTTATCCCAAAGATTCCAAGGTTACAAAAGTGATTGGTTTCAGGAATGGCAACTTGTTTCAGTTACAGTTTGAGCTAGCACTATTGTGCCCTTAGCACACATGCCCCATTCGGAATGGGGGCCTCTTTTCTTTTCACCTTGCCAGGTTGTTTTCCTACCATCTCATTTTGTGTGCCCCCATTTTTGGTGTCTTAAGTGGTCAACGTGTCTCCAAAGTATCATCTTGAGTTGACCATGTTTTGTCCCATCCAATTTGGCTAAGTCCTAGTGCCTTGCGGAGTCTCCTCAGTAGTTTACTCCTGACCAGCGGCCTTGGGGCCGGTCGGGTCCGCCTCACCAGGTTTCCCTAGTTGAGTTTCCTCCTTGTGTTCATCATTCCCAATGAAAAAAGGCTTCCACCTTCCCAAACTCTAAACCCTAGCACCCTCTTTTCCCCTAGTCTAAATAACAAAAAATTTCAACCACCCTTCCTCTTGTCGAATCCAACTCTTTGGACTTCAATGTCCAAAAATCCTCGATGATTTCACCATTTGAAATGGCGAACCAATGCCAACTCTCTTCCATTTGGGCCTTGAGTTATCCTTTGTCGCCGGTTTTTTTTGAACAAAATTTTAAAGTGGTCACTACCTTGTGTCTTTCCGGCCCCTGGACCCCAAACCTCCCGCCGCCGTCTGAAAATTTAAGTCCACCAACCAACCTATTGGTCGTACCTACATTAAATGAGGGCATTAATTGCTATTGAGGATATAAATCAAGGGGTCGACCTATCATTTTCATTTGTCAGGTTTTCTAGAAGAGATCAGAGTGCTTGCCAAAGGAGATCGGTGCACCCGTCACCCACTGCCCTCACGTCCGAGATCATCATTCAGCCACCATTAGTGGATTTCACGTCTTCTCTCATCGGACTCCTGAGGTAGGTTTTCTGTTTGCTCCTGAGAGGTTTTTTTATAATTTTCACACCTAAAATGATGAATAACATGGGCTAAAAATGCTTTAATTAGCTAAAACATGATAAAACACACAAAACCCATATCTTGGAATTTGCAAAAAACCTCCAAAACACTATCTTAGTTCAATTCAGAACTCAGCCTTGTCATAGTCGTTCATCGCCAAGGGGTGTTTACGTCTCCTAGGCCCGAGTCTTTCCTCTGCCGCTAGTGAAACCTTCAAAAAAACAACTTTTTTGCAAATGGATGCATCCTCTTTCAGGCCCAAATTCCCAGACTTCTGTGTCTGGAACTCCGCCGAGCTCCCACCATTCCCAAATAGTGGAATGAACCCATCTTCCTGAGATTTAGGTTCTGCCATGCCTCTCACCATCTAGCGTTAAACTCTCAAATGAACTTATATGTCATCACATCGAGTCCCATTCCGTGGACTTTCATCTACGGACTTCCATCGCCACTTCATTGTTTCAAACGAAAATTTGTTGGTGACCTTCCACCTCTTAGGCCCCGAGCCCTCATTTGCTAGGAGAAACAAACCTCAATGAAATCTAACATCCATAACCTCACTAGGCTCCGCCATCTAGGATTTTGTCCCACCTTTGTCAGTTCAAAAGGGAGAAACACGCCCACTGTTCTGGCCTCTAGGTTCTGCCCTCCTGTTCACCAAACAAGAAACTTAACCAAGCAAATTTGACATCCAAGCTTGATGTCGGGTCTGGTTCTTCGGGCTGCTCCCTCCAGGCTTTCGTTTGTTGCCCACTGTTCTAAACGGTGAGGCATCGATGACTTTTCACCCCTCCGGGCCCGAACCACCTACCATCCTTTAGCCTTTTGGGTCCCAGACCTCGGAGTTCTGACCCCAGAACTACATCTCCCCTAGGCCATTGGAGACAGCGAACTACAAACAACTTTCATGGCCTGAACCTTCGAGAGCCCCAAAAGTGACCTAAATGACCTCAAATTTGAAAACTAACCTTAACCCATGTGCTCAAATTTAGCCCTCTTTGACATAAGCCTTTCAAACCATTAAAGTGTGAGGATGGAAGAAACCACTCGGATCGCCCCAACCTATTCGCCCTTTCAAAACAACATTCCTACCAGGGAATTCCACCCCCATGAGCCCAGATTGTCTGAAATCCCTTAAAAGGCAATTAACGACATCTAAAAGGAAAAGATTTAACTTTATTAGTCATATGATGTCTACTTTGATTTAGTTCATGGGATTTTGGCTAACGATAATATTTTCAAAAGGTTGTACTCATTGTGTCCATGCTTGCAGGATATATGGAATCGAGTGCAGGACCATCAGGGGGAACTGTAGAGAAGGATAAACAAAAGAAATCAGGTAAGACTCGTCATGGGAGGGAGGATAAAGACTAGATGAAGTTCTAGTTCCAGGGTGAACCTCTACGATTGAAAATCACCATAGACTAGAAAGAAATCATAGACACCAATATCGGCCATATCAATATTGATGAATTTAAACGAAGGGTCACAATCCACCCAAAGATTGATAGTGCCAAATTAATCAGGCAAAGTGGAATCGCAAAAGCTACAGGCTTCCCTCATCTCTCATTTCCCCTGAACTAGTCATGGCCTATCGGCAGGCCTACCAACCCGAGACAAGGACCATCATTAACAAAGATGGGAATATTCTCGCTTACTTGTCAGCCAAGGGAATCACAAAAACTTTCCACATTCCTACCTTTGAGGAAATGTAAGTTCCCATGATGGAAGAGGGAAAGGAAACCTGGGATAAGGACCCGATGGGTTGCAAAAGGTTGATAAACCAATTTTGGCTAAAGGAGAAAAGAGGCAATGCTACAAAGGTCCCTCAAGAACTCTTTAGCAGTGATTTCCATGAAGAATACCACGACTTAGTTACCATGTTGAGCCAGGAAATAGGCCTCCCTTCTACTGCATTTTTTCAGGAATGGATGGTGTACTTCGTTGAACAAATCCTCTGTGGGGATGAGGATGTCACCACAAAAGCCTCATTCTACTGGGGAGGCATCATTAACAATTGCTTCCATGAGAAGTTTATGAATGTAAAAAAGAGCTCCAAATTCTACATGACCTCCTATCTGGTCTATTCAATGGCAGAGCAAAGGTAGTATAGTGGACTATTTATAGCACTTGAAGAGGAGCCGTGTTAGAAGCTGAAAGCGTATGACCAATATCCCCAGCTCCAATTCAAAAAATTTAAGAAGGAATACTACAGGGTCAATGATGCCTTCATTGGTCACATCATCTGATTACTTGGAGGGTATTTTGAGAGGAGAGTCTCTCACAACACACAGGCATTCCTAAAATAGTATACCTTCATGTTCATTCAATTTCCCAAGTTCACCTACATTTGCACCCAAGGTTTCACTGAGAGGCCAAACAAGTTGCCCTAGTACCCCAATGACTGGATTATACTATTGGAACTCTCCTGGTAGCTACAACATGTGCACACTATCCTCAACAACAATCATTTGGTAGGGATCCCTAGCTATCCCTTAGCTTTTGGTCAAGGAATGTATAAGTTGCAAACTTCCCAATGTGCCAGAAATTTAGAAAAGGAGTTGGCAGAATACCACTTTCGACTACACATTGCTCATCCACAAATGGACCCATACGGGCACGTGAGGAAAGCACTAGGGTCAGAATATTCCCATCTGCATCATGTTGAGGATTTTTGGGTGAACTGCTAGGATGACAAAGAGGTGCATGCCAAGCACTACATGAGGATGACTGCATACTTCGTAAGAAGGGTGCATCTATTCCCTATACCGGATCAATTCGAGGAAGATGAAAGCACAGTTATGGATCCCAGGTATAATATAGTCTCTAACTTATCACTACCTGCAATTGACTGGGATGAATAGGAGGTCGATGACCTTGACATTGTTACTAAACCCATCGTGGCCCGAACTGAAGAATGGGTTAAAAGACAAGTGGTCTAGCTAAAGCAACAAGGAGTGTTCCTAATGTATGAAGGACTCAAAAGTGAGCACAGTGCCACCAAAGATGTCGCCACTACAATTTCAACATCTGAGACATCCAAGTCTCCTCTGATCACTAGATCAAAGAAGAGGAAAGGAATGGAAATGAAGTAGTCTCCAAATCCCAAGGTATACACAAGGAAAGATTCAAGAGGCTCACCTTCCAAGAAGCCAAAGTGAATAGAGGGCATCATGGAGCAGCCTATAATCCAAGAAGGTGAGGAAGAAAGGACAAATCAGCTAGAACCCCTTATGGCTCCCCCTATCTTGACTGCCCCATCGTCTATCTCCCTGGCCATGGTTGCCACATCCTCGCTGGCAGTAGATATCTCAATCCATCTTTCCCCTTCACCTCTGGTCGGGCTTGTAATAGTGATTGACTCCTCCTCTACCACAACTACTCCTCTTTCCTCTACCACCATGTCACCCACCATATCACTCCCATTAGCCACAGTAACAGTGTCAATGCCCACTCCTACATCGCTTGAGGCTTTCTCAAAACACAAGCAAAATATCCCTTTTGAGCTCTCCCAAATCTTTATGGACCCCACCCTTCAAACTGCCTTAGCGCAAGTCCTTGCTACTGCTAAGCCTTCGCAACCTCCAATAGGACCACTAGCAATGTAGGCTACAGTGTTGATCTCAAAAGAATTGGAGAGATAGGAGGAAGAAGCCTTGAAGGCAAGTAAAGAGGAGGTCGATGAGTACCATGAACACCCAGAGTATGAATATTAGAAAATTGACAGGGTGGCCTACGAAGAGGAAGGAATGGGCTCTTTCAAGAGCGTAGATGAGGAGGAGGACACCGGTGGTAGAGTCATCATACAAACCTTCAATGATGATCTTGAAGAAGAGATGGTCCAGTAGTTGAAACATGATGAAGAAGAGACAATAGGGTCACCTCCTAGAGAAGAACAAGAGGGTGATAGGGTAGTGAAGGACATAAAAATCTCTATAGGGGAAAGATAATTCCAAATTGTGCCACTTCCTAGGAAGGAAGAAGATGTTGAGGAAGACCAGCTTGAGAAGTATGTACACAAGGACAAGCAGATTGAAGAAGTAAAGGAAAAGGAAATTGAGGTAGAAGGAAGTCCCTGAGGGTAATTGATTACTAAACCTCTCGTCAAACACCTCACATTCATCTAAGATTTTGATGAGGAAGAGGGAGACAACACCAAAATGAAAGGTGCACAAACGGAAGTCCAAATGGGGTAAGGTGAAGGCAATCAAGAGTCACCTAAAGGAGAGTTTGTCATGCCCAAGTGGTTGGAGAGGTAGCTTAGGAAGAAGACTCCTGCTCCAAAGGATCCAAGAGCGAGGCTAGAAGCCATCCTAGCTCGAGTACAACTCTCAACCAGGAAGGAGAATAAGCCTAAGGTCAGATCCAAGATGACCATGGATGCCTTTGGGTCCTTGACTGTCTAGGTAGCAACACTAGTGGTTGGCCAAATAGGAGTAAGCTATAACATTTCCACCATCAACTTGGGGACTACTACCAAGGAGCAAAAGGTAGAGCATCTTGAGGAGTCGATGGCTATGACGGTACACTTGATACAACAGGACAAGGTCTCGAAAGATGAGCTCAAAGCACAGGTCACCGCCTTAACGGATTATATCCAACAATGGTCTTTAGTCGAGGACATACCCACTAGTTCCATGGTGGCACCCCAACTGCTTTCCAAAGAATAGATTGACAAACTGGAGAAGAGAAGGAACTTGGACAAGACTATGAAGAGTTGGTTCTGGTAGTTCCTTTATGTCGGAAACATGGGTATCGGTCGAGTTGTTCAGATAGCCAACAAATTCTTGGATCTACAACAATCTCTGGAAGGCATGAAGAAGCTCTGTGCCAACTTCCCTGCAACATACAACTCCACCTACCCAAAGATTGAGGCCATCCTCTGGCTACTGAAAGCCACATGGGAGAGCAAGCTTAAACTCAAGGGGGATGATCAATGGTTAGTGGATGTGTGGAGGTGAGACTTTGATAACAGAAGGGAAAGGTTAGAGTAGATAGTTGACAAAGTGGATCCAAACCTTGAATGGGTCAAGGAAATTAGGATAGATTGCACCCAATTTATGAAGCTAATGATGGAGTATGACATGCCCGCAGTATAGATGGATCCAGAGAAGATAAAGCCTTATTTTCAAAAGAAGATGGAGGATGGGATGTCTAATGAGATAACAATGGAATTCATGAGTTTTGTCGCCCGTGCCTTTACCCAGTCGGAGTTGTTCAGGGATCAAGGCGTACAGTATGATGAAGACTAGAAGAAGCTTGAGGATAATGCAAAAGAATGGAGTTACCAGGTGTTGCGATTTGAGATTATTGAGGAGGACAAGCTCTAGCTAGTCATTCTAAAATTTATGGAATATGCAGCTTTGAAGAAGCAGGAGGGCAACCCTATTATCAGTGAAGAGCTCCTGAAGGAATAGCTACAACAAAGAGCAGTTAGCAAAAGAAAAAATGCTACAGTGTTGTCACTAAAGAACAAAATAGGGAAAAGACAAGAATGTAATTTTAAATTGTAATATATTTGGGGGTAGGTGAAACCCTATTTTGTAGTGAATCTTGGCCACACAATGAAAATTAATCTTGGCCATTCGTTCTACCTTTTGGGCACTATAAAAGGGGGTCTCCTCTCATTTTCAAGGAGGGTTGAGTTGTTGCAAAGACATGCCGCTGAAATTTATAATGAAAATATATTGAATTGGTGTATTTTCTAATTTTTCCACATGTTTCATGATTCAATCTCCATTGTTAAATGTTTTGTTTAGATTTACATAGCTATTTTTTTAGTTAGATTTAAAGTGCTTAGATAGACTTTAGTCATGTTGTTCGGTGATTGTAGAAATTTCTGCTATGTTGATGCCTTCTAGCCCATTCTTTTTGTTGTTTGTTGTTGGTAAATTTTCCTTGCAAAGCTAGCCTGGGCTGTAATTTGAAGCTACTCTTTAAATCTTTATCTTTATTCATGTAAGTAAATGGTGGATGAATGGTAAAATATCTACAGACCTTTGAAGATAGCATAGATTTCACAATACTGTAGATTTCTTGGTTAAGTGGAATTTTGTTTGAAGGGAGTTGTCCATAGCAGAACCTTCATGATCAATGTTCATAGTTAGTTGCAAATCTAGGAACCTTCTCTCTTCCTTTCTTTTTTTTCCCTTTTTTTTTAAGGAACAGTCTGTTCCAAGGTTCATTGCATATTGTAAAGCCAAACTTAAAGAAAACGTTGAAGTTTCAGATTATTGTTTGAGCCTACAGCAAATGGCATCATAACTCCCACTTCAGAAACTTTAAAATTTAAGATCCATTTTGCATCTAGCTGCGTAAGTCTGCCCTATGATTACCAGCAAAATCACATCAACATCAACTGAGGAGTTCCATGCAATTCATGAACTGACACCTGAGAGACCTTGGGGATATTTTCAGCAACTTATCATTGGAAGATTTCCTTTCAAGAGAGGTAGTGCACATACGCATTACCTGTGTTGAGAAAGTGTGTAAAAACACCCATCAACAAGCACATGCATTGGTTAGTAGCTGTAAAGGGATAGGAGAATTGTGGCACAGGAGGATGGCTTAACTTCACCATGGAGCACTTAATATTCTTAAGGAAATAGTGATGGGGCTGCCTGAGATGAAAACAAAAAAGCATGAGGTGTGCAAAGGTTGTGCACTTGGAAAATATGCCAAGATCAGTTTTCCAAACACTGACACTAGATCTTAAGGAATTTTGGATCTTGTACACTCAAATGTGTGCAGGCCCATGTCAAAAACATCCTTGAATGGGTACGAGTATTTTGTTACTTTCATTGATGATTTCTCTAGGAAGACATGGATATACTTTCTAAAGAATAAAGATGAGGTCTTCAGTAGGTTCAAAGAGTTTAAGGCTCTCATGGAGAACCAAACAGGGAGGAAGATCAAGATACTGAGGTCTGATAATGGAGGCGAGTATACCTCGAATGCCTTCAAAAATTTTGTGCTCAGGAAGGTATAAGAAAGATTTGATAGTTCCATACAACCTGTAATAGAATGGGGTTGTTGAATGGAAGAATAGGGCTATAGTTGGAGCAGCCAAGGCCATGCTTCATGATCAGAATTTTCCTTGGTTCTTATGGGAAGAAGCTTGCAATACAACTGTGTATTTGCAAAATAGGAGCCCTCACAAAGTGTTGGGTAAGTTGACTCTAGAAGAGGCATTCACTGGTAAGAAACTAGATTTGGGGTACATTCGCATCTTTGGATGCCTTGTGTATTGTCACATTCTTGTTGAGAAGAGAACCAAGTTGGAACCTACTGCAGAGAAGGGTATCCTTGTTGATTATAGTGGAACTTCTAAGGCTTATCAGGTTTACATTCCTTCTCTCAGCAAAACATTGGTTCACTGAGATGTGAAGTTTGAGGAAGAGAGGGCTCTTCAAAAGTCAAGCAACTTGATGAATGAGGAGGAACAATCATCCATGGTTGAGGTAGCACAAATTCCTCAAACTTTAGTCATGCAAGCTAGAGAGTAGAGCAAGCAGGCTGAGCAGGGTGATCAGATAGAGGAAGAAATAATTTCTCAACCTCAGATTCCTATTACTGAGAAGAGGAGAAGCATGGCAACTAAGTAGACATTGAAAGAGGCTCAAGAATATGTAGGTGATCTGAAATATTCAGTCAGACAAAGAAGGGCTCCTAGACATTATTCTAAGTATGTGGCACTTATGAGTGAATTAATTGAAGTAGAGCCTTCCAACTTTCAAGAGGTGTCCAAACACCAAGTATGGAGGTATGCCATGGTGGAAGAGTATTCTTCCATCATGAAGAATAGTGTGTGGAAGGTAGTACCACGACCAAAAGATAAGTCTATGGTGGGCTCAAGATGGTTGTATAAGATTAAGCATGTTGTAGATGGTAGTGTGGAAAATTTCAAAGCCGGGTTTGTGGCTAAGGGGTTTTCTCAGAAGGAAGGAGTCGACTATGATGAGACTTTTGCTCTAGTAGCCAAGCACTCATCCATAAGAGCTATCATTTCTATAGCAGCATAGACGGGTTGGAGGATTCATCATATGGATGTAAAGATGGCCTTCCTTAATGGGGTGATTGAGGAATAGATTTACATAGAGCAACCAGAAGGATTTGAAGCACATGAGAGGGATTCTCATGTATGCAGCTTGAAAAGAGCACTGTATGGACTCAAGCAGGCTCCTAGGGTGTGGTATTCACATATCGATAGTTACTTGTAGAGTGTTGGCTTCATCAAGAGTGAGGTGGATCCAAACCTATACTATGTTCAGGTGAAGGGAGAACTTCTCATATTGTTGTTATATGTTGATGACCTATTTCTCACAGGGTCAAAGGAGCTCATAGCACACTACAAACAAGATCTTGTAGGAGAGTTTAAGATGAAGGACTTGGGGTTGATGCATTACTTTCTGGGATTGGATTTGTGGTAGAAAGAGGGAGAGATCTTTCTTGGAAAAAGGAAGTACTTAATTGATATCTTGAAGCGATTCAGGATGGAAAACTATAAGCCTATGTCAATGCCACTTATGACCAATTGGAAGAAGATTGATGCTTCTAGATCAGAGGCAGTGGACCTAACTTTATATAGATAGTTGATAGGCTCTCTTATGTATCTGGTCAACACTAGGCCAGACAATTTATGGTGGAACCTAAACATGTGCACTAGATAGCTGTGAAGCATGTTTTGAGATATCTCTGAAGCACAGTTGATTATGGGCTGAAGTATGTTCAATAAGATGGAGTGAAGCTCAAGGGGTTTACCGATGTAGATTGGGTAGGTAGTACAACTGATCAGAAGAGCACTTCAAGGTGCAGTTTTAGTTTGGGATTAGGAGCAATCTCTTGGTACAGCAGGAAACAAAAGTTAGTTGCGCTGAGTTCTGTAGAGGCTGAGTATATGGTAGCCAGTATGGCTACATGTGAGGCTATCTGGCTTCAAAAACTTCTAGTTGGGCTCTTTGATAAGGAGCTAAATCCTATAGTCATTTACTGTGATAATCATAGTTGTATCAAACTCTTTGAGAATCCAGTGCTTCATGACAAGTCAAAGCACATTGAGATCAAGTACCACTTTATTAGAGATTCTATGGAGAAGGGGATAGTGAAGCTCATTTACCTTCCTATAGATGAACAGATAGCAGGTATCCTGATGAAGGCCTTGATGAAGAGCAAGTTTGAATTCTTTAGGGACAAGTTGGGTGTGGTGCAAAACACCTTCCTCGCTAAGAGGGAGTGTTGATTTTTGTAGCTTGAAAGGTGGGATGTGGAGTTGTTTTAAAGCAACTCGAGTTGGATATGCTTTAAATCACTTTAAAGCAACTCGAGTTGGATATGCTTTAAATCACTTTAAAGCAACTCGAGTTAGATATGATTTAAAACAATTTGAGTTGGATTTTCAGCAACAGTAGGTTTTTATTCTTTAATAGAATGTTTCCGAGTTTGTGAGGATAAGATAAATCCAAGAGTGATTTTATGTGTAATTAAAGCCAAAGAAAGCAAGGAAAGATTATTTTCTTGCACGCTAAGTAAAACAGCTAGGCTCTATAAGTGTAAGATTGTTGTAGCAAACTCATATTGTATTTTCGAAAGAAATTTTTTTTGTTAGGCTGAATAGAAGATCCAGCATTTGCAGGTTTTTCCCCACATTGGGGTTTCCTGGGTAATTCTATGTTATTGTCTTTTTGTGATTGGATTTTTGTTATTTTTGCTTTCATTGTTATTAGTTGTTAATTAACCAAGTTGTGTTAATTGTTATAAATCAAATTTCTTTTTGTGAATTTATTGTGCAATTAATCTGTTGCTAGGTTATAGAAATTAACATTTCACAATTTCAATCATCTTTAATTGTGCCAGCAAATTTTCCAAATCTAGATTTAGTATAATAACAAAGAGCTCAGAGTAATAGATGGATAAATTGGTAATTAATCCATCTTGAAATGAGCGACTAATAGATTTAAACCCCTAACATTTAAATAATTTAGGAAATAAAATTTGATCTTTAAGAAGAAGAAATTGACAAGAACGAAAAAATTGTCAACTTGCACAACAGAGGTGGAAATTCGCTTCATATTAAAAGTACAAAAATTGAATAGGTCTTGTGTACCTGAAGTGAAGAACTGTTAGGATAACTAGAATCTTCATTTCCGCCCTTCATGGCTAATATATTCTCAAGGGTCGGTTCAGATTTGGATTGAGATTGAGATATGAGCACTTCCATTAAGATGGCTTGCTTGACTTCTCAGCTTTGCTATGCACTAGCTCACTCTAACATAGAGCTTTCTGTGCCACATAAATTTCACAAAAATATAATCATTATTTGGTGACCTAACCTAAGATATTTTTACCATTTAACTATTTATTAATTAAATTCCAAATCATATTATATTTAAATTTTTAATTATATTACTAAATATAGTGCTTGATAGCAAATATGCTTTTCTCCTGTAGCCACTCGTTCCCATAAAAAGATCATAAGAAGGAAAATTTAGAATCTTGAATAGAAAAAGTTAGTAGATGTCAATTCAACGGGTAACTTTCTATATGTTTAACTACTATTTGATAAATGAAAAAGGTATTCTAGGCTTTTTTAATCTACTAGTCTTCCACAAGTCCTTATGGTATGCATTTGAGAGTACGGTTTCAATTATTGGGTCAGCTATTTTTTAAAGTAGTTACATTATTAATTGTACTCTTTCAATTATTTGAGTTAGCTTTTTCAATGTAGCTACATTGTTAAGTGTAAATTTCAAAGTTGCATGCCTATGTTATATTGTAATAAGTTTATAGGTAATACATTCATTATTTTATTTATTTGATTTTATTGATATCTTTCAAGATTGGTTATTGTTTTTAATTCTTTTGTCTCTCACCTTGGAGAATATGTGGATGTAATTTTGATCTTATTTATATCTATATTTCTCAATATGAATTGTAAACTTTTGAAATTCTCAATTCAAATAACATGTTATTGATCTTTTCATTAACTATTATAAGTTGACTTAGTGCATGTTTTTGTTGCTTTGTGTACTATATAGCTGAATTTAAAATATTTGTATTCATTCATTATAAAATTGCATGAAAAATAAGGGACATCTTAGGAGTCTATCAATAAATTAATAATAAAAAACATTTAGAGCACCATGATCACATTATTGAAACATTACATCAACATATATCATCATCTATCATGACATAGATAATTGTCCTTGATCATTGTTACATGGTCCTTAAAATGGTTATCCTAAGGGTTTGACTAATGAGAACATGAGCCTATGGATCAAACATTTTCCCTAGATGTGTTTTCTAACATGAATACTCACTAAGATTCAAAAGTTTAAAAAATGAGGTCAATAGATATCAATAATCAAGTTTTAGTTGCTTTATTCATGGAAGTATAAGTTCAAGTGAGCAAGTGCATGGAAATGGGAGATAAATTAGTGGTCAATATTGATATTTTAGAAAAATGAGTTTGTGTTATAAAAAATATAATGCAAATGTGCTTTAAAACACATGCACTTATATTTTTTTAAATCTATTTTTCTTATGATTCCTCTCATTCAAGCTTGAATTTCTAATCCTAAGATTTAGACATTGAACTTGACGCTCATATATTCATGTTTTAAGATAGAAAAACTCAAATTAAAACTTAAACCTCATTAATTTTACAAGTTTTGTAATATTCTTTTTGCAAAACCACAACAAAAATGATGAGTTACTTTTTATCTTTCTAGCCATAAACCATTTTTTAATATTTTGAATAATTAAGGTATTTTTAAATAATAAAATAAGGAGTTTCTTCATATTCCTTAAGTACATATATATTGACCAATTTTTATAAATTTTGACCTCCTTATCCAAATTTTTAAAAATAGAGAATTGCTTTATGCTTCATTGTACACAAATTAAAAAAATAATAATAATAATTTTTTTTGTGCAAATTATATGGTGCACACACTTAGTGATGCAATTTTTAAGATGAATATACTTTGAACATTTATAAAAATCACATTTAATAAAAGTAAATTAATAAATGTATAACTTGCAGTTCTCACTCTCGGCTAAATTTTAATCAAATAAAAGTTAAAAATACCTAATAAATCATAAAAATAAGGAGGGCACACTAGAGAATTTGTTATATTTTAGTGAAAAAGGAGTAAACATTTTTTTGTGATGAATATTTCACCCCATTTACTCTATCTAATTTTAAAAATATTTAAAAGTTTGCAAATAAAATTTATGATACTATAATTCTTGTTCTTATCATATATTTAAATTTTGACTTTATACATCTCAAATTACTCATCTAAATTTACCTTTAATTTATTAAAAGAAAATGTGGCACATTTTACTCCCTTTTGTTTCCCATTTCCATGAACTTACCTTAATATACATGCTATTTTGACTTCTATAAGTAGAAAGAGTTGCTTAGTAGGTGCAAACTTGAATATGAGTGGAACGAAATAATTTTATAGATTTTAACATTTTCATTAGATCATGTGCCCTTAGATTATAGAACTTTAGAAAATTAATTTATAACATATTTTGTAATATATTTTCATATTATTTCTAGATAAATATTGTTAGTTCACCAACCCATATTGAATAGTTTCTAAAGAGTTTCAAGATCTAATGCTCGAAACTGTTGAGAACTTGGAAAATGAATGAGAGGGATACTAAGATCAATTTATCCTATATTTTTTGGCTCTTCAAGACTAAGGTGGGTGACCAATTACAACAATGATTGGAGATACATAATGTAATTCTATCAAAATGTGAAATAGATAAGAATTTTCATACATTGTCAATAGGATTTATAAAATTACAAACACAGATGATCTATTCCTTGTATCTTTGATATTTTTATCATCATAAATTCTCGCCCTTGATATTTTCACATAATTTTTATCTTTCTTCTATGTGCTTGGACCCAATTATGCTTTTAATTTTTCCATTTTATAATATTATTCAAAAAATATGAATTTGAAATATAAATAAACATATAATAATAATTATTTCATTAATTGAGGTTTTGACAGGATAGGTTTGGAATAGGGCACCTATCGCCCATGTCTAGCCTATTTTAGCCACAATTTGAATATGTTGGTGTGGATATTTTAATATTTAAAAATATAATTTTGTTTGTTAGCTATTGATAATTGATTATATAAAATTATAATAATTTCATATAAATAAATTTATTTTCACGATTTGAAGTCATAGAAAATCTATTGAGCAATATAAAGATCCTAAAATCATTCAAGGAAATTTGAGGGAAAATTCAGCAACATTATTACAATACTTTCATCAATCAAGGTTATGCTTGCAAGACATCAATAAAATGAAGCAATTGTAGTGTAAGAATAAGTATCCCTTTGTCACACTTAATTTGGAAATAATTAATAAATAAATGATCTTAATTATGCCTTAATTTAGTGTTGTAAGATTCTTTTCATATTCACATTAAGTTTAGGGCCCTTTTAATTGAAATGGACTTAATTGTGCCTTCTTTTTTTTGTGTTGTAAGGTGTACCTTTACACTTTCACACTAATCTAGGACTTTATTAATTAATTGAGCTTAATTTACCTTAATTTTCCCCTTTAGTTCAAATCAAATCCTAATCAAATGCAAATTCTGAGGGATAAAACCCAACATTCATAAATGTTAATACACAACACTTAACTTTGGAAGATGTGTTTCCTAGGTAAGAGACCTACAAGCCATTCACCATAGGGTGAATGAGTCCTCACTTAGACCTATGACCCTATTTTTACATAATTTTTCACAATGTCTGATGTGTGTCCTAGGTAACTGGCCTAGGACCCATTTTCCCTATGGCGAATGGGTCCTCACTTACACCTAGGACCCCTCTTTCAAATATGTTTTTGGTAGTATTTTAATGACTTCAAATCTACAATTCAATTTTGGCTTGTGATATTTGAATTTTGGGAATTAATGTTAAGATATGTATACATACAAGGTTATTTCACTAAGTTCATCCTAGAAAGTTATCCTAAGATTCTAGCAATTTAAAGTCTTCAAGTATTCTAACAACTTTATAAGAAATTCCTAATAGCAATTTTATGAAATCAAGAGCAATCAAGAGCATCTTCAAGGCATTCAAGGGAAGATTTATAGAATATTATTGCAGCAATCAAGATTCATTCATCATGTCAAAGATGTCTTACATCATGCATGTTGTTTGAGCTAATAATGTGATGTAGTGTTCAAGATATAATCAAGCATACCAAAGGCATTGTTTCACATCAAGTTTTATGATCAAGATCTACATTCATTGAGGCCACATCATGCTAGTTTGAAAATTTGTTATCCAAGGCTTAAATAAGGTTTGGTGAGTTGTTACATCTTGTTTTTCATTCATAATTCCTTCAAAAAAAATCATTTCACTTCAAGGTTTAATTACCAAAATGAGGTTTGACTAAAGAAAAACCTCATTGCCTAACAAACAACATTTTTCTCTCTTTGATGTGTGATTGTAGATTTTAGGTTGAATATCAATTGAAGAGAAAAATTGAAGAAAGTTTCAAAGTTGTCAAAGTTGCAAGAAAAGTTTTCAAATCACAAAAATTTCTCTACAAAATTTATTTCCAGTTGTCTGAAAATGAACACCTCCAATTTGGAGGTGCAGATAGAGGGAAACATAACCTAGAAAGCATTTTCCAAGAACCCTAGCTAGGACCCATTCACCACAGGGTGAATGAGTCCTTAGTGAGGTTAGAAAAATCATCTTTGGTGATAGGTACACATCATTCTCACCTTTCCATATCTGCATTTTGATAGTTAGTTATGTTAGTTTTTAAATCCATTTTCTATAGCTTACACTTTGAATGAAATTAGAAAAATAGGTTCATCATACCCCCTTTGTTATCAATCCATTTTTCTCAACCTATTTTTCTATGTTTCATCATGTTGAACTAGACCTTTCAAACCTAAGTTTGATCCTTTCATTTTCTAATTTTGGATTCCTCTTTCATCCTAGATTTAGATCTTGCATTCATTTGCATCTCTTTGCATTGAATTAGGTCTCTTTTAGGGAGTCTAGTTTGAATTCAACTTTCCATTACATTTAAGGGTTTTAGGATTGCATATTTTACATTCTTTAAATCTGAAAAATAATAAAAAATTTAGTCATATTGCATATCATTTACATAGTATCCATTTGCATTTGAAAATTGAAACAAAACTGCATATATCAAACTAGCTTTTCTAGGTTGTC
>VDFB02029026.1:0-32521 GCA_007258455.2 Sequoia sempervirens
AATTGACCTAGGCCTATGACTCTTAATTTCTCTATATTTCTTCTAAAACATAATATTTGATTATGTCCTTCTATCCAAATTCAATTATTAATTAAATAATTCTTAATTATTTAATTAATTCATACCTTCTATTCTTCTTGACTATTTAAATAATCAAATTACATTTGTTTTGTCTAAATATGTCACTAATGTCTAATCTCCTCTTTAATTAAATAAATAACTAATTTTATTTAATTAATCCATTATTCCCTCTTGATTATTTAAATGAATAAACTTTATTTATTTATTTAAATACATCTCTAATGCTAAAGGTCTCTTCATAATTAAATAAGTCTTTCGTAATTTATTTAATTATTGGTCCACTTCTTCTACGATTAAATAATTAGAATTATTTATTTAATTGTCTCATTTAATTTCCTCCATTTTAAATAAAATTAGTTATTAAAATGGTCTCACATTGCTAACTTCCACTTCTTTTATTAAATAATTCAAAATCAATTATTTACTGTCACATAACTCCACATTTTTGAGTTAATTTTAATTCAAAAATGGTAATTTTCTTCTATAAATCAGGTAATTTCTAAAATTATTTGATTTTCCAAATCTTTCTCTTTCTATCAAATCTTTATCTCCCTATCACATTTATTTTCAACCATCAATTTTATTTTCTTGAATTGCATCTTGGTTGCTCACTTCAATTTTTTTTCCCTAACCCTAATTATGGGTTGTCACACACAATCTTGACAATTGATTTTAGGGCATTCATCAACTTTTAATCTTGGCCATCTGTCCAAAATTGCATTTGCTATAAAATGCAATTTTTACTCTCATTTTGGCACTTCTTAACACTCCATCTTTTGAATACTTGATCTCATGCTATTTGAATCTTAGGCAATCTTGCATTCTTGTCACTTTTTCATAGTCATATTTACATTTCACTTGGCTTAGTTTTGATGCTTAGTAGTTGCATGATAGCATATTATTTCATGTAGTCATTTCAAATCCTTCAATACTTGCTTAGGGATTATCTTTTTCATTAGATTGCTCACATTAAAACTGAGGGAAACATCATAATTTTAGCAAATGGAGAAGGGCTATGGAGGTGATTCATGGAGATTTTGAGGACTATTTACTATAATTGTTCTTGTTTTATGCATTTTCCTCCATTTTTCTTCATAGTTAGCTAGGTTTTTATGTTTTATGCATGATTATAAGCTAACCCATAAAATGTCCTTAGTTATAGTGGGGGGTGGGTGCATGAAGATGGGCAGCAATTTTTTCACCACTTTTTTAAAAAAACATTGAAAACTCATAACACCAGCGCATTATAACATGCTCGAATTATGGATTGGTGTGTCGAGCTTGAGGCTCAACCACCACAAAGCCATAACATGCACATGTTATAACGTGCTTGTGTTATGACATGTTAAAAGAAAAAAAAAGGAGGTCAAATTCATCTTAATTTCTGACTATTTTTTTCTTGTTGTTAGTGGCCAAAAACACCAAAATTTTGTGCTTGTGTTCTAGGAGGAGATTTTTTTGCAAAAGCCTTCATCAATGGTTGTTGATTCATTGCTAGGATGTCGCCACATTGATGAGGATGTCAAAGAGGTAATGATTTGTTTTTTTTTTTAATTTGTTAGTTTTAGGTTGTATGTGATATTTATTTTTTGAATTTGTAGGAGATGTTAATCCTCAACAACAAAATCCTTAACCACAACAAGAACCTCCTCCACCAATCCCTCAATACCCTCCTGGCACTCAACAAAATTAAATGGGTGAAATTTAGTACAATAAAAAAAATATTGAGGATTTAATTGGGAGGTTGAATGATCCAAACAATTGAACTGCGAAAAGAATGAACCTGGCAACTTCACTACAAGATATGTTAAAAAATGTAGATTCAATTGGAAAAAAAATTAACTGGTTGGTAGGATAGGAGGCAAGTGGTTAGGGATTTTTACCAAGATAAATTATCATATAAAGATGTAAAAGATTTAAAAATTAGAAAAAGGTGATTTTTTCCCATTATTCACTGACCCACGATCAAATGCAAATATCTCCCCCAATGCAAAGATGTTTCCTATTCATTGGTGCAACCACCAAGAGATTAGGAAATATTTTTGGGATAGGTGGTACATGGTTTTTGATGACCCACCATGCAACAATTGTGAAGTCCCATAGTATTTCCTCAGGAAACCATATGCTGAGTTCATCTTGAACAAAATCCCAAATTATTTTGATATGAGGGACTTCCAGGGAGAGGTGGGTGGTTTGAACAAGATAGACCCAGTGCACAGTTTTATCCTACATGACAAGCGAGATGACCTCTCAATAGGCTACCTCATGAGCACATCGTCATCCCTTTCGTCACGAGGGAAAGTGTTGATGTAGAGACTCTACAAGCCATGAAATATTTGTTGCAAAGTGTCATCCAACATGCTAGCCCTCTTGTACAACACCATCCAGGGGAGTGTTCGATAGGTGGGATTTGATCCCATGTGTTTCAATCTTGTGGGGAGTCTGTAGCTATGGAGATGGAGAGAGTAGCTGACATTTTGCATGATGTGTATGGCATTGATACTGAGGTAAGAGTTAGCATGTTCATTGAATTTAATTTATTAAATTTCAATTTTGAAATGTAAGATTAAATAATTTAGTTTTATTATTTTAATAAACTTGTAGGGTCACAGTGTTGGTACTAGATACACTGGCCCTACACCTACCTATTTCTGCAGT
The DNA here is from genome assembly GCA_007258455.2 of Sequoia sempervirens. Lineage (NCBI taxonomy): Eukaryota > Viridiplantae > Streptophyta > Pinopsida > Cupressales > Cupressaceae > Sequoia > Sequoia sempervirens. The sequence continues at coordinate 2,740 of VDFB02029026.1, forward strand.
ACACCTATCAGTGGGGTATGTAACTAGTAAACAATTATAAATTTATTACATGTTAATAGTATTGTTTTATGAATGGTATTTTAAGATGTGATTTTGAATATTGAATAGGCTAATATTGGAGGTTTTGAGGGAACACCTCCCGGTGATAGTGGACTTAGTCAATCCTTCACATAGGTAATAAAATAAAGAGTTTAACTAATGAATTGTACTTAATAGATTTGTGTAGTTTATATTCATATCATTGATTATGCTGCATTGCATATCATTCAAACTCAAAACATTACTTCACATTCCATAACTAATAACTAGATGTTGATAGATGACAAAATTTCAACTACAATATAGTTGTTTAGAAATTCAACATAAGTAGTGATGCAATTACTTCACATAGCATAAGTAATAAGTCTAGGAGCAACTTCCAATTGTATTTGCTCGCTATGGCATTCCATGAGACTGAATTTTACTGAGGCATCTTTTCAAACAACTCACTGACTTGTCTATGCTCCAAAATAGGCACCCATTATGGCCTGCTCTCACATATCTAAAACTCACTTGCAACTCTTTTGGAGCAACTATCACAAATCTGGCTTTTAACATTGAATTAGGCCACAATTAGGCCTCTTTTTCAAAGAAACACCTTCCACACATACAACCAACACTTGACACCTCCAAAACTTCAAAATATAACCAAGAAAACCTTAGAAATTATTCAACTTTTAGGTTTCCTCTCACTCATTTAGACCCCTTTTCATAAAACCTTCAGTTTCCTTGCAATCAATTAGGGCTTATTGAAACTCTTATTCCCTGACCTCTCACAAGCTTATAATCACTTCAATTAGGTTTATTTATGCCTGTACATGCTCATTCCATCCTCAAATAGTGTTTCCCCAATGTTCTACATACACTTCCTTCACAAAATCACTCTTTTTCATTAGTTTTCACCCTCTTTCACTTAGGGTTTCTCACTTATTCACTTCTTTTACCATTTGCAACCTATTGGATCTTCTAAACATCCTCCAATTTACCTTCTCTCATAATTTTTAGGGGATTCTATCCACTTCTAAACCCCTATCCTCTTTTCACTCACTCTAGCCTTGTTTAAAAGGCACCAAAACTGGTTTTTCACTAGGGCAGCGAGGAGAACTCAAACAAAAACTTCACCAAAACAATTCCTTGGGTTTGTGCAGGATCATCATGGAAAAAAAGGCCCTTAAATGGTGAAAAATTCAAAAAAATAGATTTAGGAAACTCGATGTAAAAATTTGAATGAGTTATCTATACTATTTCAAAAAGATATAACAATAGAATATGTAGAAAATTGGATGTAGTTTCTAAACTACTAGGTTTATTTTTAAAAAAAATCTATTTGGTGAAAATTTGAAATTTCAATGCAGTAGTACTTAAATTTTAGAGAAAAAATAAGTAGGTGTATGTTTGACCACCCTAACCACAGTAAAATGATAATATTTTTTTATAAGATTTTAGATATAAGTAGAGGACTCATGTCCGAATGTGATGCATATTTTTTGTAATTTTTTTCCAAGTAAATAATTAATTATGAATTATTTATTACAAATTTTAAAAAATATAAAAATTCTTATGTCTAGCCACCTTAACTTGGTCAAAACTTCATGAAATTCATTTTTTTTTTAATCCCATCGTATAAGAAGCATAGAATGTGACACATGTTTTAGATTCAAAAAATGTGATACCATTTGAAAGCTATAGATGTTTTTCAATTAGTCTTTCAATCAGGATTTTAGTCGTAATTCAAATAGAAAATGAATAATAATTATTTATTAAATTCAAAGTAAAGGATAATTTATATTTGTGGAAAACTAAGAATATCCTTTAAAAACCCTTTTTGTTTGATCAATTTTGGGTAAAAAAAATGTTGTCAGTCACATACCCTACACACACCCTTCATATCGCCACTTTTTGGCCCATCATGATCCTGCGCATACCCCCTTACCTTCTACACCTACTCCTACTTTATAACGGTCCATTCCACCAAGAAATAGTTGCTACAGAAAGGTGGAATGGACTTTTTAGTTCATTTGGGAAATCAAACCCTTAGCCCCTATTTTTTGACCGCTTAGAGAAATTAGGCCCCAAAAGCTTGAAACTAAATATCAAATGCTCAAATTAGTTTTAAATTTTTACCAACATCTAACTCCTTCAATTCACACACATTATAGTTGCACTACCACCTGCATGGAACTGTACACTGGCAGATGATGGAGGAAAACACATAAAATAGTAGTATAATAATGATATTTTATTAGTTTTCTCCTTCAAAATGCTTCAACAATAGCTAACAACGATGAATCACATCTTTTAAAAAATTTCCCAATAATTTCAACTTCCTAAGCACCTTATATTTCCTCTACAACTACCTTGACTCTTCATATTCCTAACCTTTTTACATTTTTACAAAATTGATTGACAACTTTTGTTAAGATTCTGCAACTTTACAATTTATGCCTAAAATGACTACCAAAGACCATTACAAACTCAAAAATGGCTATTTAAGCCTTATTACATCATGAAAATACTTATACAACCTCAAAATCCAAAATTTTCTTCATGGATGCATGGTCTTGTAAAGGTGTGCCTACACCACTTTTTCAAACAACTCACTTCCTTTTTATGCCACCAAATTTTGCATACATGTCTACCAAATAATTTTATCAAACAGTTCATTTCCTCACTACTATGGCTAAAATCTTAAAAGAGGTTCTTTCCAACAAACTATGGATGCTTGGAAAAAATTTATCAAAGCATAATAGTAAGCAATAGCATAGACAAGGTAGTTAGTAGGTTGCAAAAATGCTTCGAAGAAATGCGGTCTCATGGTCCCCATGAGACCACATTTCTTCAAAGAATTTCTTCAAAAAACTCACCACCTTTTCTATATACCACATTTTCTATACATGTGTAACAAAGCATTTTATAAAACTACTCACTTCCTTGTTGCTATGGCTAAAAGCCTAAAATAGGTTCTTTCCAACAACTTATGGATGCTTGGAAAAATTTCTATCAAAGCATAATTGTAAGCAATAATACCATAGAGAAGGAAATTAACTGTTTGAAAAAATTTCTGAGAGAATTGCGGTCTTATGGTGATGGAATGCCATGACGTGCATTTTTTTGTAAAGGAATTCCATCACCATGAGACCCCATTTCTTTGAGGCATTTGTTCAAGTAGTTTACTACCTTCTCTATGCCACCACAATTATCGTACATGTCTATGAAAGCATTTATAAAATGGTTTAGCAGCTTACTGCTATGGGTAAAAGCCTAAAAACATGTGCTTTCAAACAAGATATGAATAGGGTAAATAGTAAGCATGATAGTCAGAAATATATAGTTTAATAAGTACTCAATTTTTTTTTCATTATCTCATACATTAGAAGTCATCATGTGGATTGCTATTGTAGTTTTTGTGATTGAATAACTTGTTGTTTTATTTTCATATGTTGTAAGTTCAAACACCTTCAAATGTGATGAGTGCAATGGAGATGGTGTTTTGTTTTCTATAGAATCCTCGATGGATCTGATAGGGGAGGTATGCGGAAAATTACTAAATTTAAATTTACATTCATTGTTATAGATGTTAGTTAGTGAAAAATCAAACCATTACCGATTCGTAGTTTAATTTCTATTTGGATGGTTTATACAGGGCTTGAGCACACCTTAGCATGGGCATGTGAATATTTCCCTCGTGGAGAGTGATCATGAGATGGTAGTAAGTGATTATTTTGTTAAATATATCATTTTTTATAATGTAATTTCTATATATTAATGTATTTACTTCTTATTGTAACTGTTAAAACTTCACCAAGAACTAAACACTAGAAGTAGGAGGAGCACTCCTCAAGTGCAACACAAACGAGTGAAAAACCTATTTCCATCTGATCAACAAGCAAAGGGAAATAATTTATTTCCATAGAATGGAGAGCAATGACTTTTGATTCTAGAGCCCTTTGTTGTATGCCTACATGGCAGTTTTGTACATATTTTGTATTCGATATATTTGACATTGTATGCCTATATGGCATTCTTGTAAGCCTATATAGATATTTTGTACCTATATTTTATACTTATATCGACATATATTGATGTATGCGTACATGGATATTTGGTTAATACAAATCCTTTTTATCAATGGTTCCATACTTGCATTATAAATTCATGGTCCAATGTATACTTTGTGACTAACATGTTTTCATGCGTATAGCTTGTATTCGTGCATATACTTTGTATTAATTTGTGTATACTACATGTATTCATGTTTAATTCAAGGCTTATGTGTTTTTTAGTACTTTTGACTCCCTTATTCACATGTACATGCTTGACTTATTCATGTGTATACTTATTAATTGGTTAGCCCTAGCATTGATCATTATTGTCCTTCATAGTTTTTCTTGAATATTAATTGATTGATGCTAAACAAATTTATGTAAAAGCAAAAAACATGTTTTCAATTGGTATTCCATGAAATTATTCATAAAAATATTTCAAAAATCATCCTTGATATTACAAAAAGATATTTGTTTATACACTTCAATTGTGCAGTCACCCTTTGGTTCTTTCAAAGAAAAATCTGCCTATGTCACTATTACACTGCATAGGTAAACCAGATTTTATATTGTGGAACTATATTAAGCAACCACTCTCAAGACCAATGTAAAAATTATACAAAATAATGTTTGAGACTGCAAGAAGACATCAAAATGAATAGTGTACTAAAAAATTATTATGATTTCTGAAGAATGTTGATAACTCTACTCAGTTGGCTTCTTTTTACAAAATTATACAAATTAAACCCTGACTTCAATAGACTGTGTATATCAAGCTACCACAATACAAGTTTCAACGATGAATATTTATCATGCATGTTTTAAATGACATTCAATTTTATGGTGGTTTTGTTTTTTATATGATGCTATGTGATATTCTAATCCTAATTCATGCTTCTAGGCTACATATATATATATATATAATGTTTTTAAATGTTTTTTGTACTAATGAACCCAAAACGATAGGTGGAATGGCCTATTTAAACATATTACACTCAAACCCTTGTATGAGTAAGTTTAGACCTATTTCATAAATCTACTTCTAAGTTTCTTGGAACTTAATAGAATTCCAAAAGAATGGATTCCAACCAAAGCTAAAACCATTCTACAATGGATTTAAACCATCTTAGAGAAAAATCCTCCTTTACAAACCTATACATAGGCTAGAAATGAAGAAAATGCAAAGAAATTAACAAAGAAACAAAGATATTTGATTGATATTCTCCTTTAAACTCTTCAACAACCACTAAATTTGAGTTTCCAATGATCATACACATTTTTTTGTGGAAAAATCAGACTTCTCAACCATTGTGTGTATGTTTCTCTTTTTGATTATTTTGCATGCCATCATAAGGGATCAAGCTAGTTGACATAGGTCAGAGAAATTTCATGTGTTTGGGTGCAAAAGAGGACCATGCCTAGAGTAAAAGTACCTATTGGGATGCATTGGAGAAATTTGTTTGGTCACACAAATTACAAAATGAAAGTTGCACCACTTTGCAACTTTACACTACTTGCATTTGACACCATATGAAAACAACTCTGAGATCACAAAAATGAGAGAGGTTATTGTGGAGGGGCCAAACCTATCATGTAGGCTCAGATGAAGAGTTCATAAGAATCATGGTTTTTGAGTAATATCCTGTCAAAGATTGCTTCCCTTTTGCACTTTGGACCCTTAAGGAATCAATTCAGTTGAACATAGATTAGAGCGATTCTACGTGTTTGGGTGCAAAAGAGGACCATGTATAGAGTAAGTGTACCCATTCAAATTCGTTGGAACAATTTGTTTGATCACATAAGTTGCATAATGAAATTTGAACCACTTTGCAACTTTCAACTACTTGCAATTAACAATATTTTCCCCAAGTGAAAATTCACGACCACAGGAAAATGCCTCTGAAATAGCAAAAATAGAGAGAGGTTATTGTAGAGGAGCCCAACACAATTCCATGTGATTAGATGAGAATTTTTTGAGCATCGCAGTATATGAGTAACAACAGGCTAAAGTTTTTAGCCATTTTGCACTTTGGACCTATGTCATAGAAAAATGGTCCCTTGTAATTTTCATGGCCTTTTCGGTCTTCTTTCATGGTGTTGGAACTATGTTTCTTTGATTTTATGTTGTATCATGGCTTGAACATGCTTAATTAGGAACTAAAAATCAATGAATGATGTCTTGTGAAGGTGTTGTGAATTGTTGTAATGCATTTCTACATTCTTCTAGGATCTGTTTAATCCAATTCACCTAAAAATCACATTTTCACTCATCAACAAGTCCTATTATAAAGTGTTGTAAAGTCTTGTAATAAGCTTTCACACTTTTCTAGTTACATCTTCACTATTTTCACCCTTCTCATGCTTTATTTTGTCTCTTTGTGCCCTCATATGACTTAATTAAGTGTATTTTTGTATATTATCCCGACAAATAAGATTAAACACAACATTTTTCCTAACACATGTTTTTAGGTTCTAGGTGGGACCCATTCGCCATGGGTGGTGAATGAGGCCCCCTTGGCCCCAAATTCAAAATATTTCAAATTTCCTTTTGGGATTTCATTCAAAATCACTTGATGTCAACCTTTGATGAGGTATGAATGGATACTAAGGCACAATAATTGTATAAATAAGTGATTTTCACATCATTTTACATCTACAATCTCCAAACTCATTCAAGCATTCAATCATACATTTCAAGCATTATTCAAGCACTTTGAAGCAACCATTAAAATTACTTCAGACTTGCATCATCAAGAGTTTGGTGAGTTGATAACACTTGCATGTTATTAGTTTATCTTTCTCTTTCATTACATTGTCTTTTCAAGGGTTTAATTGCCAAAAGTGGGGTTTGACCAAGGAAAACCCCTATTCACTAACACCTAATCATTTTTCCCCTTTTGCTTGTTTATTTTCAGCCTTTTTGTTTGCATATTTGATAGGTTGTTAGGTGTTGAAGAGATATTTTCAAGTCAAATAGGTGCTTCAAGTCAACTTAAGTCAAAATCAAGCTTGGAGAGACTTATTTGTCTATTTTCTGTAGATTCAACTTTGACAACCTGGCAAGCAAACATTCTCAGATCTAGTGTTGCAGAGTTGTCTCCCAATTTTTTATGAGTTTGGGGGAGGACTGATTTTCCATCTGTGGTGAATGAGTCCCACCTTAGGACTAAAAACTTAAGTTTTGTTAGATTTCAGATCTTGACTAACAGAAACTAGCTCCTGACAGTTTTTCACTAGTAGGTGGACTTATTTTCCACCCTGAGAAAATGAGTCCCACTATGAAAAATTAATAAAATTTATCAACATACAAAACACTCTAGAATCATCACACTTTTCCCAGGTGTACTCTATTTCATCCCATCTCTTTCTATTTTGCATAACTTCTTCATTTTACATAGTTGTTTTCATATCACAATGTTTTTTTAGACATAGTTATAATTGCACTTTTGCATTCATTCTAGGTCATTCAGATTAGTCAATTCAATTTAGTTAAGTTCATTTACATCACATCACATCACACACATCTTAATTTGAGTGATAAATTAGCATCTTTGGCCCTATCTCTCTCCTTTTAGGTGAAACACCCTAGAAATGCAAGAATAGTCCATAGGGTCCCAAAAATATATGTTTCATTTTGGTGAACCCAACTTTTGAACACTTTGAATTTATGATTGCATTCACATATTGCATCTTAATTCCAATTTTCATTAGCATTCAATTAATACATTGATTTGTTATTGTATTCTAAGACTTTTCATTTTTGCATTAGTGAAAATATCATCTAGATTTCATTTTTGCATTACATCCAATTGAAAAAAATCAACATCTACATTCTACATTTGAAAATTGCATACTATAGAGCATTTAAATCATCTTAAAATTTCTGAAAAATATTAAAAAACTTCATACTAGGACTCATTCACCACCCTTGGTAAATCAGTCCGTCTCCACTTGTTAAAGAACATTTTTAGCATTTTTCTGCCATTTGTCTGCATTTATGTTTTTTGTAGTTAGCTCTTTGTTATAGTTATCAGATATTTTATTATTTTCATTTTATATCTTTATATTAGCTTTCATTTTCCTTCACCCCTCCTTTGTATTAATTTAGTGAGATGAAGTTCTAGACTCATGGCTTCCTGCAATAGCACTTTTGTTGTGGATCTTGGGATCTGACGAGCTCCTACTCCTAGTATGGAAAATGGTGCATTAGGCCCTGACAATACCACTTCCATACCTTCACCTTTCCATCCCATACATGTTGAAAATGAAACCAATTCCCTCCTACAAGAAAAATTCATTAATATTAATAAGGACTTTGCACATTTACAACAAGACTTATCACTTGAAAACATTTCTACAACTGCCATACCTGGCATTGAGAATCTTCATCGTTTGATTGAAATTGATGATGGCTTGTAAGTGATGAAGAAAATTGTTGAGATTTAAAATAAACATGCCTCTTCAAAAATTCAATTCAAAACCATTACTATAATCCAAGGAGCACCTCAAGTTCCTCCCCACTCAACCATTTCTTCCATCCCAACTTATACCAATCCGCAAGTCCATACAACTATGTGTCAGGCTACTTCTTTCCTGATTTCCACTAGCATTCCTACTTCCTTTGTGGCATTGCAAGTACCTTCTACCACTTTCACACCTCTTAGCATTCCTTTCACTTTTCCCAATATCACTTACACTCCATCACCATTTTCCCTTCCAACTCAACCCACATACCTTGATCCTCTTCTTACACAGTTTCTCACTACCATTCCATCTATGCAACATCAAGTTTCCAACATCAATCAAGTTCAATCCACTCCAACCACATATCATGTCTGTAGTAGTCCCTTATCCTTAGAAATATTACATACCCTGATACCACAAGTGATAGAAATGCCTCGGTTTGAGAAATACAAAGGAAAAGGAGATCTTATCAATCATGTTAATACCTATACAACTTTGTGTAGTGACTTTGTCCTTGATAATAAACTTTTAACAAAAAAATTTCCAAGGACTTTGAAAGATACTGCCTTAGAATAGTTTTCCAACTTGCCTAATCATTCAATCCATTCATTTAATGAATTGGTGGATGCTTTCATTAGTAACTTTCAAGTGCACATGACACCTAAAAAGACAATGTTTGACCTTATGAGATGTAGAAAAAAAATGGATGGAAAAGTGATGGATTTCATCTCACGTTGCCAATCCTTATATGCTCAAATTGATGTCAAAATTCCTGACGCACATCTACAAAATATTTTTATCAAAAAATTTCAAACCAACCTTTAGGATAAACTCACTATTATGAAATTCCCTTCATTCATGCATTTATGTACAACATTATGTGACTACCAAAATTTTGTTTCAAGCCATGATTCCAAATCCACTTCCAATCGAGTTTAGAAACCTAAAAACACCAATCAAAACCAAAAATACATACAAAACTTTGGCAAACCTAATAAAGGATTTTTACAATTTAATCTACATCCTCAACCTAAACCATCACCAACCCAATCTGTTATGAATGAAGTGGCCACTATTAGAGCAGCCGTGCCTTATCATCATGGAGACCCAAATTGACATTTCACTTCTTTACTCGATACCCTCCATCAAACAATGAACCAATTAATCCGAAAACGCATGCTCACTTTACCACCCATTCGACCACTTGATCCAAACCAACCATTACCACCTACATTCAAACATAATGCTTATTGTCAATTTCATCACCAAAATAGCCATGAAACTAAACATTGTAAGCATCTTAAACATTTAGTCCAAGACCTCATTGATTTAGGTGACTTGACGATTGCGGGTGTTAATGATCATGCCAATAAGTTTGTTGCACTTCCTAACTATAATTTACAAATTTTCACCAATCCTATGTGGAAACATACTACCTCATTTGTCAAGGCTAGTGAACCTTCCAAGCTTGATGTAATGATTGTTAATACCAATAATGAAAAACATGATACAACTCCTATTGTTACCCAAGCTAGACCTATGGATAATCTTGTGTCTATGATAGATGTTATCCCTCATAAGGGACAAACCACAAAAGCTTCCTGATAGTCCTCTCTACATAAATGGTTGAATCCATGATAAGCCCATTAATGGGATATTAATAGATCTCGCTTGTGGTTCCAATGTGATCACAAAAGAGTTTTTGGTACTAAACAAACTATATCAAGATTATTACAATAAATCCACTGGATGGATTAAAACACATAATGGTTTTGCATGCCCTACAATTGGATCAATCGTGATACCCTTACAAATAGAACCTAAAAATTTGGAAGTAACATTCTCAATTATTCCAAAATCTAACCATTTTTGTTTGCCGCTAGGCCTCCTTTCGCTTTGTACAATGAAAGTGGTTCAATCAGTTGTTCATAAGTTCTTGAAGTTTCCACATTACAACGATATAGTCACCATACACCATAGTGGTTTTAATCCTTTAACTTCCAAGGGTAACATCTCATTAGAAGCCTTTTGGCCTACACCTATGGAACCCATCACCCCCTGCAAGGATTTATTTTTCATCGCTTATTAAATATTTAAGGCCAAAAAGATAGTTGAATTATCTCTTCATAACTCATCCCCATCCAATTCTACAACCCCTATCATAGATGAAACCATGATTCAATGTGATTCTGACATTGAGCAACCCATACAACTACCTGAAAAATCACCACTTGATATTTCCTTTTCATCATTTAAATGACCAAGGGAATATGAAACATTCCCCACTCAACCTACTTGCCTTAAACAAGTTTACAAAGAAAAAAAGAAAGTGGTTGATCCATCCTCTTTAGTTTCTTCTATATTTTCCTCTTTTGAAGTAGTAGAACCCATGATGACTCAATCTGCTCTTACACCTCAACAAATCCAAAAAAAATTTAAATAAAACCACGGTGCGAGGGAATGTAGGTGTTGTCATTGTCTCCTTTCTCATCAATCTCGCATAGAAGAAGATAAATAAAATCAACCTTTAACTTTGATAGAAGTAATAGATGACCACCCTCCTTCTCCTGACCCACCACAAGACAATCCAGTGCAACAATCACAACAAATTGAACCAATTCAACAACCTTAGCTTTTGATACATCCATATTTAGAAATCACCCTTCGTCCTCCTCTTTTCATAAATCTTGATAATGATGATGATGTTGATGAAGATGCGGAAATTTCCAAAATTGATGAAGAAGTGCATAACAATTTAATTTTTTTATTTTTATCTATAATGAGCTTAAATGACACATCCTCTCCACCAAGTGAAGGACCTAGTAAAACTCTTGGTTTGACACTTGCAATTATTCCTTTGGATAGTCAACCACCCTCGCATTACACTGAACATGATTGGGAGGTGGATAACCTGTTAGATGATTGACTTGTATTCGCCTAACTAGCCTTTTTACTTCTCTTTTTACCTTTCCTTTTTATGTGTGTATGATGTTCCCCCGTATCATGCGTTTGATGTTCTCTCTTTGCACACTTCTTCTATTCTTTGTGCTTTTCCTTTTTCTCTTTTATTTTTTTGTTTTCCTTTTGGGGATGACGCAAAGCGTAGAGATGCCCTATGTCTCTTCCATGTTGACCAAAAAGGTCCTTGTCTTTTTCTCTTTTTCTTTTGTGTTTTCCTTTTGGGGATGACGTAAAGCGTAAATACACCTATGTGTCTTCCATGTTGACCCAAAAGGTCCTTGTATTTTTCTCTTTTGGTTTTTTGTTTTCCTTTTGGGGATGATGCAAAGCGTAGAGACGCCCTATGTATCTTCCATGTTCACATAAAAGGTCCTTGTATTTTTCTCTTTTTATTTTGTGTTTTCATTTTGGGGATGATGCAAAGTGTAGAGATGCCCTATGTCTCTTCCATGTTGACCTACAAGGTCCTTGTATTTTTTCCCTTTTTTTTGTGTTTTCCTTTTGGGGATGATGCAAGGAATTGAGACTGAAATGTCTCCTTCATGTTGACCCAAAAGATTTTTCATTTTTGTTCACCTTTTTTCTTTCTCTTTTGCTTGTGTTTTCCTTTTAGGGATGATGCAAATAATCAAGACCGAAATGTCTCCTCCATGTTGACCCAAAATGGACTTTCTTTTTCCTTTTTTTTTTCTCTCTTTGTGTCATTCTTCTCATTCTATGTATTCAGGGAATGATGAAAGTTTCAAGTTCTTTCATAAACACATTGCAACAACGAACATACTGACCCCAAATCCATAGATCCCTTGTGTTTGGTGTGCTTTCTTTTCTAGGGGGCAACTCCCTTTCTTTATTTTTCATTTTCCTTGAGATGACACAACCTAACTTTGAAACATATGACTTGGCATAGGGCTTTCCAAGTTGGCTCTCATGTCTTGTTTTCATTTTACATTTTATTTTCTTCTCTATTTTAAAGTAATTTCTCATAGAATGATGCATAGAAATTACTTTAAAGTGGGGTGCATACATTACCATTAATTCATTTGCATTCTTGGTTCCTAGTGTAGCTTTGTCATTTACATGATGCATTTGTCACTTTGTGGATGACATTGGGTGTGATGTCCTTCATAAGTGTGATCTATCTTAACATATTGCATTCCTCTTGGTGGCCTGATGCAATGCATTGCATCCCATTAGTTGTGAATATACTATTCTTCGATTGGTCCTCTCTTGGAGACATTACGCACAATGTTCCCTAAGTGACTGGCCTTCCATAAACTGAACAAGACTCCTTGGAACATTTACATTTTTCATTTTTCATTTTTTCCACCTTGCATGACTGTGGTACCCTTTCTTTTTAATTCATGAACATACCTTTTTCTTTATGGCACTTTGTTAAATTTATCAACAAGCATAACTTTGACATGGTTAATTGAGAAGCCCACCTAGCAGCATTACTTTTCCCCATAGCCACCTTTGTGTTTTGTGAGAGCATACCAACTAGCGTATGTTTCTTACCTTTTTTGGGCTTTCTCACCCTGTGGAAAATAGTTCTATGGCCCCAAAGTGAGTATACAATTGGGCCTTCTCACCTCATGGATAGCTTGAAGTTCTATGGGCCCATAGTGAGTACACATTATCTTTTTTAAACAATCATCCTAGATCTCTTTTCACAAACTAGTTGGATTGATGATCAAAGCTTCATCCAATTCATTTTAATACTTGTGTATTCCATTGTTCTTATGTCTAGTCTTCCATGGGATCTTCATCCTGGGGGCTTGATCATCCCTCTTGATCATTGTCATTCCATCTTGCTAGTGTAAGTTCATTTGAACCCTCCTCTCGATATTCATGGCTACTTTAGTGTGAGTTTGAAGCAAGTTCATCCTCTCACTAAAGTGAGGGCTAAATGTGCTATAGAAAAATGGTCCCTTGTCATTTTCATGGCCTTTTAGGTCTTGTTTCATGGTGTTGGAATTATGTTGCTTTGATTTTATGTTGTATCATGGCTTGAACATGCTTATTTAGGAGCTAAAACTTAAAGAACAACATATTGTGAAGGTATTGTGAAGTGTTGTAAGAAATTTCTACATTCTTCTAGACTCTATTTAATGCAATTCACCTAAAAATCAGCTTTTCACTAATCAACATGTCCTATTATGAAGTTTTGTAAAGTCTTGTAACATGCTTTCACACTTTTCTAGGCACATCTTCACTATTTACACCCTTCTCATGCTTTATTTTGTCTCTTTATGCCCTCATAAGACTTAATTAAGTGTATTTTTGTATATTATCCCAATAAATAACATTAAACATAAAAAAATTCTCGACACATGTTTTTAGGTCCTAGGTGGGACGCATTCCCCATGGTTGGCAAATGAGCCCCCCTTGGCCGAAAATTTAAAATATTTCAAATCTCCTTTCAAGATTTTATTCAAAATTACTTGGTTTCGGTCTGTGATGAGGTATGAATGAATACTAAGGAAAAATAATTATATAAATATTTTATTTTCACTTCATTTTACATCTCCTACACTTTCCTCATTCAAGCAATTTAAAGCAACCATTGACATTACTTCAAACTTGAATCATAAAGAGTTAGGTGAGTTGATAATACTTGCATGCTATTAGTTTACCTTTCTCTTTCATTACATTGTATTTTCAGGGGTTTAATTACCAAAAGTGGGGTTTGACCAAGGCAAACCTCTATTCACTAACTCATAATTAGTTTTCCCGTATTAGTTGTTTATTTGTAGCCCTTTATTTGCAGATTTGATAGGTTATTAGGTGTTGAAGAGAGATTTTCAAGTCAACTAGGTGCATCAAGTCAACTTAAGTGAAAATCAAGCTTGGAGAGACTTATTTTTCCATTTTTTGTAGATTTGACTTCGACAACCCAACAAGCAAACATTCTTAGATCTGGTGTTGCAGATTTGTCTCCTAGTTTTTTTAGGAATTTTGGGGAGGAATGATTCACCATATATGGTGAATGAGTCCCACCTTAGGACTAAAAACTTGAGTTTTTTTAGATTTCAAATCCTAACAGACAAACACCAGCTCCCGATAGTTTTTCACCCGTAAGTGGATTGATTCGCCACCCTAGGCGAATGAGTCCAACTGTGAAAAATCAGTAAAATTCATCAACATCTAGAAAACTCTAGAATCATCACACTTTTCCCAGGTGCACTCTATTTCATCCCATCTCTTTCTATTCTGCATAACTTCTTCATTTTACATAGTTGTTTGCATATCACAATGTGTTTTCAAACATGGCTATAATTACACTATTGAATTCATTCTAGGTCATTCAATTTAGTCCATTGCATTTAGTTAAGTTCACTTACATCACATCACATCACAAACATCTTAATTTGAGTGATATGTTAGCATTTTTTCCCTATATCTCTCCTTTTAGGTGAAAAACCCTAGAAGTGCAAGAGTAGTAGATAGGGTCCCAAAAATCTATGTTTCATTTTCTTTATCTTCTTCTATGTGAGATTGATGAGAAAGGAGATGATGAAGATGCCTAAATTCCCTAACACTACGGTTTTGCTGAATTTTTTTTGGAGTTGTTGAGGTGTAAGAGAGGATTGAGTCATCATAGGTTCTGCTACTTCCAAAAAGGGAAGAACAGAAGAAACCAAAGAGGATGGATCAACCACTTTCTCTTTTTCTTTGTAAACTTTTTTTAGGTGACTAGGCTGAGTGGGGATTTTTTCATATTCACTTTTTTTTTTAAATGATGGTGGGGAAATCTCAAGTGGTTATTTTTCTAGCAGTTGTATGGGTCACTCAATGTCAGACTTAGGTTGAAGCATGGTTTTGTCTATGATAGGGGGTGCGGAAGTGGATGGGGATGAGTTACAAAGAGATAATTCAGATATCATTTTGGATTTACAATTTTCATTAGCTATAAAAAAAAATCCTTGCACGGGGTGATGGGTTCCATAGGTGTAGGCTAAAAGGCTTCTAATAAGAAGTTACGTTTGGAAGATAAAGAATTAAAGCACTATGGTGTATAGTGACTATGTCATTGTGATGTGGAAAATTCAAGAACTTATGAACAATTGATGGGACCACTTTGATTGAATGAAGCCAAGGGAGGCCTAGCTGCAAATAAAATTGGTCAAATTGTGGAATAATTGAGAATGTTACTTCCAAAGTTTTAGGTCCTATTTGTAAGGGTAGCACGATCAATCCAATCGTAGGGCATGCAAAACCATTATGTTTTTTAATCCATGCAGTGGGTTTATTGGAATCATCTTGATATAGTTTGAGTAATACCAAAAAATATTTTATGATCATGTCGGGTTCACCAAAATGAAATATAGATTTTTGGGACCCTATGGACTACTCTTGCAGTTCTAGGGTTTTTCACCTAAAAGGAGATAGGGAAAAAAAATGCTAATGTATCACTCAAATTAAGATGTGTGTGATGTGATTTGATGTAAATGAACTTAACTAAATGCAATTGACTAATGTGAATGAGCTAGAATGAATGCAAAAGTGCAATTACAACTATGTTTGAAAACACATTGTGATATGAAAACAACTATGTTAAATGAAGAAGTTATATAGAATAGAAAGAGATGGGATGAAACAAAGTGCACATGGGAAAAGTGTGATGATTTTGGAGTGTTATGGATGTTGATGAATTTTACTGATTTTTCACAGTGGGACTCATTCGCCCAGGGTGGCAAATTAGTCCACCTACTTGTGAAAAACTATCGAGAGCTAGTTTCTTTCTATCAGGATTTGAAATATGGAAAAACTCAAGTTTTCAGTCCTAAGGTGGGAATCATTTTCCACAAATGGTGAATCTATCCTCTCCCAAATTCTTGAAAAACTGGGAGACAACTTTACAACACTACATTTGAGAATGTTTGCTTATCGAGTTGTCGAAGTCAAATGTACAAAAAATGGAGAAATAAGTCTCTCCAAGCTTAATTTTGACTTAAGTTGACTTGAAAATAACTCTTCAACACCTAATAACCTATCAAATATTCAAAAAAAGGGCTTCAAATAAACAAGAAAAAGGGTAAAAATGATTAGGGGTTAGTGAATAGGGGTTTTCCTTGGTCAAACCCTACTTTTTGTAATCAAACCCTTGAAAAGATAATGTAATGAAAGAGAAAGATAAACTAATAACATGGAAGTGTTATCAATTGAAATAACCCTTGATGATGCAAGTCTGAAGTAATTTCAATGGCTACTTCAAAGTGCTTGAATAATGCTTGAAATGTAGGATTGAATGGTTGAATGAGTGAGGAGATTGTAGGAGAGATGTAAAATGAGGAGAAAATGACTTATTTATACAATTCTTGTGCCTTAGTATCCATTCATACCTCATCACTGGCCGACATCAAGTGATTTTGAATAAAATCCTATAAGGAAATTTTAAATATTCTGAATTTGGGTCCAAGGAGGGATCATTCGTCACCCATGGTGAATGGGTCTTACCTAGGACCTAAAAACACGTGTCAGGAAAAATGTTGTCATCCATTTTGATCATCCCTCTTGATAATTGTCATTCCATCTTGCTAACGTAAGTGCATTTGAACCCTCCTCCTGACGTTAATGGCTACTTTAGTGTGAGTTTGAAGCAATTTCATCCTCTCACTAAAGTGGGGGCTAAATGTGCCACATAAAAATGGTTCCTTGTCATTTTCATGGCCTTTTAGGTCTTGTTTCATGGTGTTGGAACTATGTTGCTTTGATTTTATGTTGTATCATGGCTTGAACATGCTTATTTAGGAACTAATTTACACAAAGAATGACATCTTGTGAAGGTATTGTAAAGTGTTGTAAGACATTTCTACATTCTTCTAGAATTTATTTAATATAATTCACCTTAAAATCAACTTTTCACTCATCAACAAGTCTTATTATGAAGTGTTGTAAAACCTTGTAACAAGATTTCATTCTTTTCTAGGAACATATTCACCATTTACACCCTTCTCATGCTTTATTTTTTCTCTTTATGCCCTCATATGACTTAATTCAGTGTATTTTTGCATATTATCTTGATAAATAACATTAAACACAACATTTTTCCTGACACATGTTTTTAGGTTCTAGGAGGGACCCATTCGCCATGGGTGGCGAATGAGGCCCCCTTGGGACCAAATTCAAAATATTTCAAATTTTTGTTTGGGATTTTATTCAAAATTACTTGATGTCGACCTGTAATGAGGTATGAAAAGATACTAAGGCACAATAATTGTATAAATAAGTGATTTTCACCTCATTTTACATCTCTCCTATAATCTCCTCACTCATTGAACCATTCAATCCTAAATTCCAAGCATTATTCAAGCACTTTGAAGTATCCATTGACATTACTTCAAACTTGCATCATCAAGAGTTAGGTAATTTGATAACACTTGCATGTTCTTAGTTTATCTTTCCTTACATTGTCTTTTCAAGGGTTTAATAACCAAAATTGGGGTTTGACCAAGGAAAACCCATATTCACTAACCCCTAATTATTTTTCCCCTTTTTCTTGTTTCTTTATAGCCCTTTTTTTAATAGATTTGATAGGTTATTAGGTGTTGAAGAGTGATTTTCAAGTAAACTAGGTGCTTCAAGTCAACTGAAGTCAAAATAAGGCTTGGAGAGACCTATTTGTTGGATATATGCAGATTTGACTTTGGCAACCCAAAAAGAAAACATTCTCAAATCTGGTGTTGCAGAGTTGTCTCCCAATTTTTCAAGAATTTGGGAGAGGACTGATTTTCCATCTGTGGTGAATGAGTCCTACCCTAGGACTAAAAACTTGTGTTTTGTTAGATTTCAAATCCTGACAGATAGAAACTAGTTCCCAATAGTTTTTCACCAGTAGGTGGACTAATTCACCATTTGTGGTGAATGAGTCCCACCTTAGGATTGAAAACTTGAGGTTTGTTAGATTTTAGATCCCGACAGATAGAAACTAGCTCTCGACAAATTTTCACCAATAGGTGGACTAATTCACCACCCTAGGCGAATGAATCCCACTATAAAGAATCAGTAAAATTCATCAACATCCAAAAAATTGTAGAATCATCACACTTTTCCCAGGTGCACTCTATTTCATCCCATCTCTTTCTTTTCTCCATAATTTCTTCATTTTACATAGTTGTTTGCATATCACAATGTGCTTTCAAACATAGTTGTAATTGCACTTTTCCATTCATTCTAAGTATTCAGATTAGTCAATTTCATTTAGTTAAGTTCATTTAGATCACATCACATCACACACTTCTTAATTTGAGTGATACATTAGCATTTTTGGCCCCATCTCTCTCCTTTTATGTGAAAAACCCTAGAAGTGCAAGAGTAGTCCATAGGGTCCCAAAAATCTATGTTTCATTTTGGTGAATTTGACTTTTGAACATTTTGAATTTCTCATTGCATTCACATATTGCATCTTGATTCCCATTTTCATTAGCATTCAATTAAGACATTGATTTTTTATTGCATTCTAGGACTTTTCATTTTTGCATTAGTGAAAACTTCATCTAGATTTCATTTTTGCATTACATCCAATTGAAAAAAATCAACATCTACATTTTGCATTTGAAAATTGCACACTGTAGAGAATTTAAATCATCTTAAATTTTTTGAAAAATATTAAGAAACATCATACTAGGACTCATTCACCACCCAGGGCGAATCAGTCCCTCGACACTTGTTAAACAACATTTTTAGCATTTTTCTGCCATTTGTCTGCATTTATATTTTCTATAGTTAGCTCTCTATTACAATTATCAAATTTTTTTGTTATTTGCATTTTAGAGCTTTAGATTAGCTTTTATTGGCCTTCACTCCTCCTTTGTGGTACTTGCATGAGTGTTTGGTGACCTGTCGATAATACTTTAGTGAGATTAAGTTCTACACTCATGACATCTCACGATAGCACTTTCATTGTGGACCTTGGGATCTCATAAGATCCTACTCCTAGTATGGATAATTGTGTATTAGGCCCTGACAATACCACTTCCATACCTGCACCTTTGCACCCCATGCATGTTGACAACCAAACCAATTCCCTCTTGCAAGAAAAATGTCATTAATATTCATGAGGACTTTGCACATTTACAACAAGACTTATCACTTGAAAACATTTCTACAACTTCCATACCAACCATTGAGAATCTTCATCATTTGATTGAAAGTGATGATGGCTTGCAAGTGATGAAGAAAATTGCTAAGATTTATAGTAAACATGCCCCTTCAAATGTCAAATTTGCAACCATTCCTATAAGCCAAGGAGCACCTCAAGTTCCTCCCCCTTCAACCATTTCTTCCATCCCAACTTATACCAACCTGCATGTCCATAGAACTATGCATTAGGCTACTTTTTCCCCGATTTACACTAGCATTCCCACTTCCTTTGTGCCATCACCAGTCCCTTCTACCACTTTCACACCTCTTAACATTCCTTTCACTTCTTCCGATATCACTTTCACTCCATCACCATTTTCCCTTCCACCTCAAGCCAGATACCCCAATCCTCTTCTTACATAGCTTCTCACTATTGTTTCATAAATGCAACATGAACTTTCCAACATCAGTCATGGTCAATCTACTTCAACCACATAGCATGTTCGTAGTAGTATCTTATCCTTATAAATATTATGTACCCCAATACCACAAGGTATATAAATGCCTCAATTTGAGAAATTTGAAGGAAAATGAGATCCTATCAATCATGTTAATGCCTATACAATTTTGTGTAGTGACTTTTTCCTTGATGATAAACTTGTAGCAAAACTTTTTCCAAGGACTTTGAAAGACACTACCTTAGAATAGTTTTCAAACTTACCTAATCATTCCATCCATTCATTTAATGAATTGGTGGATGCTTTCATTAGTAACTTTCAAGTGCACATGACACCTAAAAATACAATGGATGACCTTATGAGATGTAGACAAAAAACAAATGAAAAAGTGATGGATTTCATCTCACATTACCAATCATTATATGCTTAAATTGATGTCAAAATTTCCAATGCACATATGCAGAAGATGTTTATCAAAAAAATTCAAACCAACCTTTAGGATAAACTCACCATGATGAAATTCCCTTCATTCATGCATTTATGTACAACATTATGTGACTACCAAAATTTGGTTTCAAGCCATGATTCCAAATCCACTTCCAACCAAGTTGAGAAACCCGAAAACACCAATCAAAACCAAAACAACACACAAAAATTCCTCAAACCTAATAGAGTATTTTTATAGTTTAATCTGTCTCCTCAACCTCAACCACCACCAACACAATCTATTTTGAATCAAGTGGCCACTATTAGAGGAGTCATTCCTTATCATTATGGAGACCCGAATTGACATTTCACTCCTTTACCCAATACCGACCATCAAACAATGAACCAAGTAATCCAAAAATGCATGCTCACTTTACCACCTGTTCAACCACTTGATCCAAACCAACCATTATCACCTATGTTCAAGCATAATGCTTATTGTCACTTTCATCACCAAAATGGTCACGACAACAAAAATTGTAAGCGTTTTAAACATTTAGTCCAAGACCTCATTGATTCAGGTGACTTGACTATTGCAGGTGTTAATGATCAAGGCAATAAGTCTATTGCATGTCCTAACTAGAGTTTACAAAATTTCACTAATCCTATGCCAAAAAATACTACCTCATTTGTCAAGGCTAGTGAACCTTCCAAGCCTGATGTAATGACTATTAATACCAATAATGACGAACATGATACAACTCCTATTGTTACAGAAGCTAGTCCTATGGAGAAACTTGTGGCTATGATAGACATTATCCCTCGTAAGGGTCAAAACAAAAAATCCCTTGATATTACTTTTTCTACTAAAGACATACTCTGAAAGTTTCCTGATGGTCCTCTCTTCATAGTTGGTTGAATCTATGATAGGCCCACTAATGGGTTATTAATAGATCCCTCTTGTGGTGCCAATAGGATTCGATCAATGGTACTAGCCTTACAAATAGGACCTAAAACTTAGGAAGTTACATTCTCAATTATTACACAATCTGACCAATTTCATTTGTTGCTAGGCCTCCCTTGACTTCGCTCAACAAAATTGGTCCCATCAGTTGTTCATAAGTGCTTGAAGTTTCCACATGACAATGAGATTGTCATTATACATCATAGTGGCTTTAATCCTTTATCTTCCAAAGGTAACTTCTCATTAGAAGCCTTTTGGCCTACACCTATGGAACCCATCACCCCTCGCAAAGATTTCTTTTTCATAGCTTATGAAAATTTTAAAGCCAAAAAAATAGCTGAATTATCTCTTCATAACTCATCTTCGTCCACTTTCGCACCAGGGTATGTGCAGGATCATGATGGGCCAAAAAGTGGTGATATGATGGGTATTTGTAGGGTATGTAGCTGATGACTTTTTTTTAATCCAAAATTAATAAAATGAAAAGGGTTTTTAAAGGAGATTCTTAGCTTTCCAACAATATAAATTATGCTTTACTTTGAATTTAATAAATAATTATTATTCATTTTCTATTTGAATTACGACTAATGTCTTGATTGATAGGCTAATTGAAAAACATCTATAGCTTTCAAACAGTATCCCATTTTTGGAATCTAGAACATGCATCACATTCTATGCTTCACATACTATAGGATTAAAAAAAGAAAAAAATTATTTCAAGAAGTTTTGACCAAGTTAAGGTGGTCAGACATAGGAGTTTTTATATTTTTTAAAAGTTGTAACAAAAAATTCATAATTAATTATTTACTTGGAAAAAAATTACAAAAAAATATGCATCACATCCGGACATGAGTCCACTTATGTCTAAAATGTTATAAAAAAATATTATCATTTTATTATGGTTAGGGTGGTTAGATAGACACCCACTTCTTATTTTTTCCCTAAAATTTAAGTACTACTCCATTAAAATTTTAAATTTTCACCAAATAGATTTTTTTTAAAAAAACTACTAGTTTACAAACTACATTCAATTTTCTACAGATTCTATTCTTACATATTTTTGAAATAATATAGATAAATTATTCAATTTTTTACGTCAAGTTGCCTAACTCTGATTTTTTTGAATTTTTTGCCACTTTAGGGCCTCTTTTTTCCATGATGATCCTATACATACGTATCGCCTATCATAGATGAAACCATACTTCAACTTGAGTCTAACATTGAGAAACCCATACAACTACTTGATCCATACCATCGTTTAAATCACCAAGGAAATATGAAACAATCCCTGCTCAGCCTCCTTTCCTTAAACAATTTTACAAAGAAAAAGAGAAAGTGGTTGATCCATACTCTTCAATTTCTCCTGTTCTTCCCTCTTTGGGAGTAGCAAAACCTATTATGAGTCAATTCACTCTTACACCTCAACAACTCCAAATCAAAATTAAATGAAACCATGGTGCTAGGGAATGTAGGCATCATCGTCGTCTCCTTGTTCGTCAATCTCACATAGAAGAAGATAAAGAAAATCAACCTTTAACTTTGATAGAAGTAATAGATGGCCACCCTCCTTCTCTTGATCCCCCATAAGATAGTCTCATACAACAATCATAGCAAATTGAACCAATTCAACAACCTCATCTTTTGATACATCCATCTTTAGAAATCACCCTTCGTCCTCCTATTTTCATAAATCTTGATAATGATGATGATGGTGATGACGATGCAAAAATTTCCGTAATCAATGAAGAAATGCATAATGATTTTAACTATTTATTTTTGTCTACAATGAGCTTAAATGACACATCCTCTCAACCAAGTGAAGGACCTGGTACAACTCCTAGTTCACCACTTGCAATTATTCCTTTGGACAATCAACTGTCCTCGCATTACACTGAACACAATTGGGCGGCAGATGACTTGTTAAGTGGTTGACTTGTATTCGCCTATCTAGCCTTTTTAATTTTCTCTTTTACCTTTGCTTTTTATGTGTGTATCATGTTCCCTTGTATTGTGCATTTGATGTTCTCTCTTTGTACACTTCTTCTATTTGTACCTCTATTCTTCTATTCATCGTGCTTTGCCTCTTTCTCTTTTCGGTTTTATTGTTTTCCTTTTGTGGATGACACAAAGTGTAGAGACACCTTATTTCTCTTCCATGTTGACCCAAAATCTCCTTGTTTTTTTCTCTTTTCTTTTTGTGTTTTCCTTTTGGGGATGACTCAAAGTAGAGAGCCACCCTATGTCTCTTCCATTTTGACCCAAAAGGTCCTTGTCTTTTTCTCTTTTTGTTTTTTGTTTCCTTTTGGGGATGACACAAAGCATAGAGATGCCCTATGTCTCTTCCATGTTGACCCACAAGGTCCTTGTCTTTTTTTCCTTTGTTTTGTGTTTTCCTTTTGGGGATGATGCAAGGCATTGAGACCGAAATGTCTCCTTCACATTGATGCAAAATGTTTTTTATTTTATTTCACCTTTTCATTTTATTTCTCTTTTGCTTGTGATTTCCTTTTGGGGGTGATGCAAAGCATTGAGACCGCAATGTCTCTTCCATGTTGACCAAAAATAGACTTTCTTTTTCCTTTGTTTATTCTCTCTTTGTGTCATTCTTCTCATTCTATGTATTTGAGGAATGATGACAGTTCTAAGTTCTTTCATAAACACATTGTAGCAACAAACATACTGACCCCAAATCTATAGATCCCTTATGTGTTTGGTGTGATTTCTTTTTTGGGGGCAACGCTCTTTCTTTATTTTTCATTTTCCTTCACATGATGTAGCCTAACTTCAAAACATATGACTTGGCATAGTGATTTCCAAGTTTTCTCTCATGTCTTATTTTCTTTTTACCTTTTATTTTCTTCTCTAATTTAAAGTAATTTGTCACAAAATGATGTGTATTCATTCCTTTAAAGTGGGGGGCATACATTATGATTAATTAATTGGCATTCTTGGTTCCTAGTGTAGCTTTGTCATTTATATGATGTGTTTGTCACTTTTTGGATGACATTGGGTGTGATGTCCTTCATAAGTGTGATCTATCTCAACATATTACATTCCTCTTGGTGGCCTGATGTGATGCATTGCATCCCTTAAGTTGTGAATATAATATTCTTTGATTGGTCCTCTCTTGGAGACATTACACACAATGTTCCCTAAGTGACTGACCTTGCATAAACTAAACAAGACTCCTTCGAACATTTTACATTTTACACTTTTGCATTTTTTCCACCTTGCATAACACAACTTGCATGATTGTGGTACCCTTTCCTTTTTATTAATGAACATTCCTTTTACTTTGTGGCACCTTGTTAAAGTTATCAAGGGGAATAACTTTGAAATTGTTGAGCGGGAAGCCCATCTTGTGGCATGACTTTTCCCCATAGCCACCTTTGTGTTTTGTGAGTGTATACCAACTAGCGTATGTATCTTAACTTTTTTGGGTTTTCTCACCCTGTAGACAACTAGTTCTATGGCCCCAGAGTGAGTATATAGTTGGGCCTTCTCACCCCATGTACAACTTGAATTTATGTGGCCTTAGAGTGAGTACACATTCTCTTTTTTAAACAACTAGCCTAGATCTCTTTTCACAAACTAGTTGGTTTGACGATCGAAGCTTCATCCAATTCATTTCAATACTTATGTGTTCCTTTGTTCTTATGTCTAGTTTTCCATGGGATCTTCATTCTAGGGGCTTGATCAGCCCTCTTGATCATTGTCATTCCATCTTGCTAATGTAAGTGCATTTCAACCCTCCTCTCGATGTTGATGGCTACTTTAGTGTGAGTTTGAAGCAAGTTCACGCTCTCACTAAAGTGGGGGCTAAATGTGTCATAGGAAAATGGTCCCTTATCATTTTTATGGCGTTTTAGGTCTTGTTTCATGATGTTGGAACTATGTTGATTTGATTTTATTTTGTACCATGGATTGAACATGTTTATTTAGGAACTAAAATTCAAAGAACGATGTCTTGTGAAGGTGTTCTGAAGTGTTGTAAAACATTTTTACATTCTTCTAGAATCTATTTAATGTAATTCACCTAAAAATTAGATTTTCACTCATGAAAAAGTCCTATTATGAAGTGTTATAAAGTCTTGGAACAAGCTTTCACACTTTTCTAGGAACATCTTCACTATTTATACCCTTCTCATGCTTTATTTTGTCTCTCTATGCCCTCATATGACTTAATTAAGTGTATTTTTACATATTGTCTTGAAAAATAACATTAAACACTGTAACATTTTTCCAGACACATGTTTTTAGGTTCTAGGTGGGACCCATTCACCATGGGTGGAAAATGAGTCCCCCTTGGCCCCAAATTTAAAATATTTTGAATTTCCTTTCGACATTTTATTCAAAATCACTTGATGTTAGCTTGTGATGATGTATGAATGGATACTAAGGCACCAGAATTGTATAAATAAGTGATTTTCACCTCATTTTACATCTCTCCTAGAATCTCTTCACTCATTCAAGCATTAAATCCTACATTTCAAGCATTATTCAAGATCTTTGAAGCAGCCATTGACATTACTTCAGACTTGCATCATCATGAGTTAGGTGTGTTGATAACACTTGCATGTTATTAGTTTATCTTTCCTTACATTGTCTTTTCAAGGGTTTAATTACCAAAAGTGGAGTTTTATCAAGGGAAACCCATATTCACTAACCCCTAATCATTTTTCCCCTTTTTCTTATTTATTTCTAGCCTTTTGTTTGTAGATATGATAGGTTATTAGATGTTGCACAGTGATTTTAAATTCAACTAGGTGCTTTAAGTCAACTTAATTCAAAATTAAGCTTGGAGAGACTTATTTGTCTATTTTCTACAGATTTGACTTCGACAAGTTGACAAGCAACATTATTAGTTCTTGTGTTGTAGAGTTGTTTCCCAATTTTTTAGGAATTTGGGGGAGGATTGATTTTCCATCTGTGGCAAATGAGTCCCACCTTAGGACTGAAAACTTGCATTTTGTCAGATATTAAATCCCAACAAACAGAAACTAACTCCCTAAAATTTTTCACTAGTAAGTGGAATGATTTGTGATCTATGGTGAATGAGACCCACCTTAGGACTAAAAACTTGAGTTTTGTCAAATTTCAGATCCTGATAGTTTTTCAGTAGTAGGTAGACTGATTCGTCACCCTGGGTGAATGAGTTCCATTATGAAAAATTAGTAAAATTCATCAACATCCAGAACACTCCAAAATCATCACACTTTTCCCAAGTGTAGTCTATTTCATCCCATCTCTTTTTGTTCTGCATAATCTCTTCATTTTACATAGTTGTTTGCATATCACAATGTGTTTTCAAACATAGTTGTAATTGCACTTTTACATTCATTCTAGGTGATTTAGATTAGTCAATTGCATTTAGTTAAGTTCATTTACATCACATCACAACACACAAATCTTAATTTGAGTGATACATTAGCATTTTTGGCCCTATCTATCTCCTTTTAGGTGAAAAACCCTAGAAATGCAAGAGTAGTCCATAGGTTCCCAAAAATCTATGTATCAGGACACTTAAGGGTTCAATCTAGTTGAACATATCTCAAAGTGATTCTACATGTTTGGGTGTGAAAGAGGACCATTTCTAGCATAAAAATACCTATTTGGACGCGTTGGAATAGTCTGTTTGGTCACATGAGTTGCAGAAGGAAAGTTGTACCACTTTGCAACTTTCAGCTAATTCCATTTAACAACTTTTTCCCCAAGTGAAAATTTTCCACCATTGGAAAATGCCTCCAAGATAGCAAAAAATGAGAGAGGTTATTGTCGAGGGGCACAAAAAAATCCCATAGGATCAAACTAGAAGTTTCTTAGAGTCATGGTATCTGAGTAACAACAAGCTGAAGTTTGCAACCATTTTGCACTTTGGACCCTTAAGGGATCGATCCAGTTGAACATAGCTTAGAGCAATTCCATGTGTTTGGGTGTAAAAGAGGACCATGCCTAGCATAAAAATACCTATTCGGATGCGTTGGAACAGTCTGTTTGGTCACACGAGCTAGAAAATGAAAGTTGCACCACTTTGTAACTTTCAACTACTTGCATTTGACAACTTTTTCCCCAAGTGAAAATTTGCCATCATAGAAAAATGCCTCCAAGATAGCAAAAATTTAGAGACATTATTGTAGAGGGGTCCAATGCAATCCCATAGGATTAGACGATAATTTTATAAGCATCACGGTATCCAAGTAATAGCATGTTGAAGTTTGTAGCCATTTTGCACTTTGGACCCTTAAGGGATCAATACAATTGAACATAGCTCAGAGCAATTCTATGTGTTTGGATGTGAAAGAGGACCATTTCTAGTGTAAAAATACCTATTTAGATGTGTTCGAATAGTCTGTTTGGTCACACGAGTTGCGGAACGAAAGTTGCACCACTTTGCAACTTTGCATTGCTTGCATTTGACACTTTTTTGATCAAGTGAAAATTGGACACAATGGGAAAACCACTCTGATATATCAAAAAATAGGATAGGTTATTATAGAGGGGCCCAACATGATCTTTTAAGATCATACAAGAAGTTTCTAAGAGTCACGGTATCTGAGTAACAACATGCTAAAGTTTTCAGCCATTTTGCACTTTGGACCTTTAAGGGATAGATCTGGTTGAACGCAGCTCAAACCAATTTCATGTGTTTGGGTCTGAAAGAGGACCATTCCTAGCATAAAATTACCTATTTGAATGCATTGGAATAGTCCATTTGGTCACACGAGTTGGAAAATGAAAGTTGCACTACTTTGCAACTTTGTACTGCTTCCATTTGATACTTTTTCCATCAAGTGAAAACTAGACACCACAGTAAACCACTCTGAGATAAAAAAAAAACTGAGATAGTTTATTGTAGATGGGTTCAACATGATCCCGTAGGATTAGAAAAGAAGTTTCTAAGCATCATGGTATCTAAGTAACAACATGCTAAAGTTTGTAGTGATTTTGCACTTTGGAACCTTTAGGGATCGATTTGGTTGAACGTAGTTTGGATTGATTCCACATGGTTGGGTGTGAAAGAGGACCATTCCTAGAGTAAAAATACCTATTCGGACATGTTGGAACACTCCATTTGGTCACATGAGTTGCAAAATGAAAGCTGCACCACTTTGGAACTTTGCACTACTTGTATTTGACACTTTTTCCATCAACTGAAAATTGGACACCATGGGAAAACCACTCTGAGATAAAAAAAAAATAAGACAGATTATTGTAGAGGGGCCCAACATGATCTCATAGGATCAGATGAGAAGTTTGTAGGCATTAAGGAATCTGAGTAACAACATACTGAAGTTTGTAGCCATTTTGCACTTTGGACCCTTAAGAGATCGATCTGGTTGAACATAGCTTAGACTAATTCCATGTGTTTGGGTATGAGATATGACCATTCCTAGTGTAAACATACCCATTCAAATGTGTTGGAATATCGAGTTTGTTCATACAAGTTGCAAAAAAAAAGTTGCACCACTTTGCAACTTTGAACTGCTTTCATTTGACACTTTTTCCATCAAGTGAAAACTAAACACCATTGGAAAACCACTCTGAGATAACCAAAAATGAGAGAGCTTATTGTAGAGGGTCCAAACATGATCTCATAGGTTTAGATGAAGATTTTTTAAGCACCACAATTTTCGTGTAATACCTTGTCAAAGATTGTTTCCCTTTTGCACTTTTGACCCTTAAGGGTTCGAGCCAGTTGAACATAGCTTAGAGCGATTGTTCTCTCTTTTCAATGGAAATAGGTGGGAAGCAGAATTAACACCATTTTAGTTTTGGTTTGGTTGGATTTCAAGTTATTTTTTGCATTTTAGAAGCCAATTATTGAGGGTAAATTTGTATACCATGTTTTAAGGGTTTTGAGTGCATTAAAATGTCATATTAAGCCTTCCACCCATTGTATGATTCTATAACTCAATGGAAAGGCTTAGTTAGGGTTATAAAACATGTGTGAAATATCTTTTGTGCAAGGGAGGTGAATAGAGGGTTTTCAACTAATGTCCTAGATGTCAAATGGTGCATTTTTTAGTGGAAAATGGTGGGTTAGTAATAAGGTTTGAAGAAATCTTTGGGGGCAGCAATATCTCTTGAACTTTTAAAATTGTGTAGACCTTTTTGAAAGTGTTTCAAGTTTTGGTTGGATGTGGGAAGGTTTGGAGTATGGGTTTTCAATAAACCATTGCCAACTTGTGAAAGAAGAGGGTTTTGGGGTTTGTTATGTTAGGGGGTTTATCATGCCCTGAAAATGGAGGAATTGGTGGTTTGGCAGACTCGTTAATGCTACCCAGTGGTGGTTTGCATGTGATAAGAAGAATAAAGGGGGGTTACTTGTTTTGGGAAAGCTGATC
>VDFB02029027.1:0-17951 GCA_007258455.2 Sequoia sempervirens
AAGCTATGAAGAAAACCTTATCACAGGTCACAAATGAGCTCTCTCATTTGAGGGTTAATTCTCCTCATGGATGAATTGACCAGAATTAGTGTAATAGTTAGAATTACAAACAAAATTAGGGTAATAATAAAAAAAATCAAGGTTTCCAAGGTAGGGAGCACAAAGGACAAGCTAACCTTGTAATACTAGAACAAATAACAAAGGAGTCTTGAATCCCTTAGAGAATGCAACTAACCTGGATTGTTTTGATATAAGTTTAATAACACAAGGCTACAGATTTCATGAAAATTTTGATTACAATGAGGCTAACTCTCCAAAAATATAGAGAGTGTCTAAGATCATGTAGGGAACTTCCCAGTCTATGCCTAAAATTCAAATGAATACTATGATGGTGGAATCATATGCATTAATCACATAGGGGAATCAAGGAAAAATTACATAAGGGGAGGAATTCACCTTGCCTTTTGAGAATGAAAAAAAGCATGTGAGTACTAAAATATTTTATTTTAAACAAGGAAGAAATGGCTAAAATTTAAGGAGAAAAATAGAATTGCTCACTGACGGGATTTCCCCTAGAGTCAGTCCCACTCCACTAGGCTCCCACGTTGACAATAATCCTATGGCTCCCAAGGGACCATTTGGAAATAGTTTTAGACCAAGTACTCCCCATATTCTTAAAGCCCCTAGTTCTCTAGTGAAGAGAAATATATTATAGTAGAGGATTTAAAAAAAAGAGCCACATCTTAAAGAAAATAAAATATGCCATGGTTAGATACCTTATAAGAATTGAATCCAATTTTCCACCATCATCTCCTCTCACTCAATACTTTCTTACTCATCCTTCCCCTACCATTGACTAGGGAAGCCAATATCCCATCCAAAATCCTCCTCAACACTGATCCATATCCCACATACCAGTCTCTAGCTCCCCTCCTCCATCCAAACCCAATAATTTTTTATCAACTTGTTATTCAAATCCTTCAAACCCTTAACCTTTTGAATCCAAACCATATCTGGACACCCAATTCTATTCTATCCACTTCCTATTCCAATCCTTCATCCCTCAAAATCTTTGCAATCCTTGAACCATCCCAACCCAATTGTATTTCATCCACTTCCTCTTCCAAAACTTCATCCTCAAACCATTGTAATCCGACCATTATCATACATATTTTCAATCCACCTCATACTAATTATTTAATAACTTCCTCTAAGGACTACTAACAAAGGATTCTAAACCACCATGCACAAATATAGTTGTATAATATTTCCCTATCACTTATAAAAAATATACAAAATTCACCCTCTCCATAAAATTCATCAAATCCAACACCCATAAATTTTAAACATATTTCTCCCATGTATGTGTATGACTCCTAGAGTCCATCCATGCACTCATTGCTAGTACCAAATACTAGACGTTCCTCATATCTTCTAATAAAATATGTTTATGCCAAAAACTTGTTCTAAAGTATGTACCATGATATGTCCTATTTCAAGTAAAGATCATAACATCCTTAATAATCCCCCTCATGATCCTCTACCATCTCACAAACTAAGAATCTCCACTAATTTTTCTCATGATCAAATCCCCTCTCAAGATCCAAAACCTCTTTTTCAACTACACTTAAACCACAAGCCTATCAACTTGGTTTATCCATATTAAATTGATCTAGTCTCATTGAAGAAAATATCATCCCTTTCACTCCCTATCCCCCTGAAAATAGATCCACACATTGTTTAAAAACAAATTTTTTTTAGAACATGTATTACCAAGATAATGAGTTACCTAGCCAAGCCTTAAGTAGGGAATGAGAGAACCAATTCCAATAAAATTAGTTCCAAAATTTTGTAGCCTTGGCTATAAAAATAATAGTCAATTAATTAGAAATTCCTCTACCAATCCTAAGAAGGCTCCTTTCATCAATCCCTTCCCCCATCTTATAAATCCAGTTTCGGTCCCTATGTCCAAAATACACTATCACATTTCGAATCTTGAAAGGGGATGTGGTCATGAGAATAATTAGCATGAATGCTTGGATTGTGCTATGATAGAGGATCATGAGTGATATTAATAGGGATTTTATGATCTTTATTTGAAATAGGACATGTTTCGGTACATTATTTACAACAAGTTCTTGGAATAGACATATTTTATTAAAGGATATGAGGAAGGTATGACATTTAGTACTATCAATGAGTGCATGGATGAACTCTAGGAGTGGTTCATATAGATGGGATAAATATTTTGACATTTATGGATGTTGGATTTGAGGGATTTGAGGTATTTGAGAGAGAGGATGAATTTTGTAGATTTTGGATTAGTGACAGGGAAAGATTATTTAACTATTTAAGCATGGTGGCTTAGGATCCTTTGTTAGTAGTCCTTATATGAATTCATTAAATAATTGGGATGAGGTGGAGTAAAATAATTTAGGAGATGAATTATTATAATTATGTAATGGTTTGGGGAATGAAAGCTTGGAAGTGGAAGTGGATGGAATAGGATTTGGTTGTGATGGTTTGGATTCAAAAGGTATTAGGGGATGAAGGATTAGTATAGGAAGTGGATGGAATAGAATTGGATTAAGATTGTTTGGATTGTTGGATGGATGAGGAGAGGAGGTAGAGATTGAGATGTTGGATATGGATGGGTGTTGAGGAATTTTTTGGATGGGGGATTGGTTTCCCTTGTTAATGGTAGGGGAAGGATGACTAAGAAAGTATTGAGTGAGGGGAGAAGATGGTGGAATATTGGATCCAATTCTTAGAAGGTATTAATCCATGAAATATTTTTTTTATTTAAGAGGCGACCTCAAGAATTAGTTTTTCAATTGAATGACCAATGGGTATATAATTACAAGTTGGAGATATCCGTTTTTAAGGTGCCTCTTTGATTTGAGGGAAGATGGATAGGAGTTGAGGACTTCTTGCAATATTGTTTAAGGAAATTTTGTCTAAGTATAGAAGGATTTTATCTTAGTCCACATGGATCTCATTATTATCATATGGATTTTATTTTCCTTGACCAATTAGTCTAGCCTCATCAATACTTTTAAAGAAGGGATGCATTATTTTGACTTTTTATTGGGATAAAAGATGGGATAGAAATGAAAGAGTTTGTAATGAAGAATTATTTAGATTAGAAGAAACTAGATAGGATGGAATGGATGAATAAAATTAAGATATATTTTGATATCATTAACAATATTATAAATGAGAAATATTTATCTTGATCCTTTAATTATTCTTATCACTAATAATGCTATCTTTTTCATCATCGTTAATCAATAATTTTTTATCTTGATTTTAAAGGCATTTTCTTTGTTTATCTTTATCTTACTTTTGCATGATTTCATTTCTTCTTGTGTGTATTATTTTTTTATTTTATTTATCATGAACCTTGCATCATATTTACATAAGGGAATTATGGTTTTCTATATCATGGTGTCATAATGCACATGATTCGATGTGACCTCTTTTAGGTTAGTATTCTATGCACTTGGACCATTTTCACCCTAGTTTTTATACCTAAGTGGTGCATAACATTATGTATTGTAAGAGAGGGGGACCAACCACATCAAGGCTCTAGGTCACAGAGAGCCGAGAGTGGAAGGATTCCCTAACTTACCTCACTGTAATGAATGTTTTGGGTTGAGGATTGAGAATGAAGAGCACTATGAAGTACTTCTATCACTCTATAGAATCGAGAATATGCTTGGGGCTAGATGAGCCAATTTTTAGAGTCCAAACTACACTTTAGACAACTCTCTATCTAAGGATGGTAGTGTGGGTTTGGGATGAAAAAGCAATGCACTGGCATCTCTTTGGCGCGCTGACATCCGTACAAATAGAAAATGTGAAGTACAATAAGAAAACTACTAGAAGCCTACTAATAGCCTAGCTATCTGATTTTAATGAAATAAACATATAATTAAAGTATGAAAAGTAAATGTAGAAATGATAAAGTAAGTAGATGAAAACTAAGGTGACAAATATCAACTCACTAAAGTGCCAGTTTGCCAACAAGCTCGACACACACATTCACCTACACACAAGAAAAAGGGGAAAATTGTTGGAGATGTATAGGGGTTTACCTCATTCAAACCCCCGCTTTGGTGTTTCCACCTCCATGGACAACCAGAAAAGCAATATAGTAGATTAGTATGATAAAGAGGATAGAAGCAAAAGCACTGAACACTACAAAAGATAAAAGCTACTCTATCAAATCACAAAAAAGAATTGAAGTGTCACCACCTCCACCCAAAGGTAGTTAAGGCCAATGAAGGGAGAATGCAAGCAACAAAATTGGAAAAGTCACCATAGCTGCAACGCTGATGAAGGGAGGTCTCACAAGACTCCAACCTCACAACTTCTATGGTAGCCTCACATGTACAAAAAAAAAGTTGGAGTATCAAGCTACTGCAATGCTCAATAGAGTTGTATAGATTGCTAGAATTATGAGAAGATGGAATAAAAATGCTCAAGAATGTGAAGAAGATGGAGAGACTACTAAGAGGGTGAAGTGAGTGTGAAATGAATGCCTTTGAAGGCCAAAATGAACCATTTTTGGGTCGATTGATCGAGCATAGAGGCATTACAAACCCTCTCAAATGAGGAGTGTAACATCCCTGTAGACTCAAGGGAAAGAATCTGTCAGGGATGACAATGTGCCACATAGATGTTCGCTTGCCGTGCTTGTATCCCTAACGAAAATTCCCCCACCTACACACAACACATGCACCAAGTGGATAGAAGGTAGGTGGGTGATGTGGAATTTTTCTTTCCAATTTTATTTTCTAAGTTGAGGGTATGCAAAAGGGGAATTTACACAAGGGGTGCAAATTCACTCCTATACATTTTCCCCCCAGTTTAGTGAGCACAAATATCAATGAGCGTTCAGTTAAAGTAGATTGAAGGGACCTTAGAAATTTATATTTGAATCATCAGGGAAGTAGACTGTGATCTGGTGAACTCAAAAGCACATGGCAAGAAAAGGAATCCATAGGTACTCTCTCCTAAGGAGGTTCAAACAAAAGGACTTCGTAGCTCTGTGGAACTATGAAGTTGCTCAAAGTACACCAAAGGCCCTCAGACCAATGAAGGAAAAATCTCGTAGTCCATGTAAGCGCTTCACAGGCCCATAGACCTACAAAGAAGGAATTCCCCCAAGTACTCTCTCATGAAGGAAGCCCAGTGTAAGGGGGACTCCATAGAGTTAGATTGGAAAGTGGCTTCATTGGTGCACCTACAAAGCAACATGTTAATCTCTAGATAAAACATGTTAGAGAAAAAAAGAAGCCATGCAGGAAAACAAACAGATAGTCATGCAAATAGTCAAAAGTTGAAAATATTTCAAAGGGGTCTCTCAAGAACCCTTCAAAAGAAGAGGGGTCCACTCAAGGGACGCATTGTTTGAAAGTGAAAGAGTATTTTTCTGCAAATCAATTCACCATGAAGGAATCCTTTCGAAAGATATTCACTTCATCAAGGAATTTGAAAGGAATAAAATGCCCCCTCACAAGGGGAAGGTCAAGGCTTCTCCCACAGGACAAGCTGCTCCCTCCTCAGAGGAAAGTTTTTCAAGTTCTTTCTTTGTGAACCCATGACAAAGGAAACAAATTCCACTAGGGGTCCAAGTTGAGAATAAGATTTTTTGAAATTTTTTTCAAAGACTTTTGAGAAAATATTCGTTGGCAACGAATACATTTTCTAAAAATTGAAGTTGACATGGAAGCCTCCCCTTAGGGTGGTGCAAGCTGAACGTAGAGGCACATGACGTCCTAAGGAGAGAAAAGCAAGAATGAAAAAGTGATGTTATGGCCCATAAGACATAGCGAGATGTCATTGTGGTGATGTTGTTGCACACACAAGGGACAACATAGGCACTACAATGCCATAACTCAAGAAAAGAAGAGAGAAATATAACAAAACTGTAAAAAGGAATAGTGACATCACAAACAAAGGACACATGGGAAAATTGATATTTCGGGGTCAGAGCTACTCATAAGTATATATAAATATAGTAATGGTATATAGATGAACTATCATCAACCCGCTACTATATCAAACTATGTGAAGAATGCATGAGAAGACAAAGTAAAATAAAAATTGGAGTCAACATGGGAAGGAAGCCTAAATTCCCCAACACTTTTGGTGATACACAATTTTTTTAGAAAATAAAAAAACACACTTAACAGAGGAATAATGATGCTTACTTAAATGGGGTACGCGGCCGCCAAGCCTCTGTATCCGGCCACCTACAAAGGAATTTGACAAAGGGTGATCACAAGGGAACACACATAACATAAGCGAGGGGAACACATAATAAGGCACAAAGCCTAAATCTAAAGAAGGTAAAGAAGAGGCACACCTCCCTAACACTCATCGACCAAAGGGTTGTCTACTTTTCCCAATATAGATAAATCTGCTTAAGGGGAAGGTAGATGGAGTCTAAAATGGTGGAATATTAGGGGAGGAGCTTAGAGACACAATAAGGGGCCAAGGAAGAGGCCCCTCAAAGGTCTTCTGCAGCAGTTCTTAATGGAGCAATGGTTAACAACTTTGCTTGTGAAGATACGTTGACAAGGAGGCTGAGACCTCATCCAAGAGTTAAACATGCACTTCCATGGGAAGTGCCATGTATTTACACTCAATGGATGGGAGGATGGAAATGCACGAGACTCCTTTACTAGAGCTCCTGCAGTGACTCGAGAAGCGATTAAAATTCAAAAGGAAGTCAAAGAGCTTGCTCCTATCACTAGAGGATGGCACATGCTAAGCGCTTAAGGGACACCGCTGAAGGTGGGATCCTCTTATGGCCCCCATTGCTAGAAGGGCCAACCTCTACTTTCTACTTCATCCAAGGGTGTGAACTCCCCATCAATAAGGCAAGAGGTGCAAAGGAGGAGAAGACCGTGACATACACTACCAATGTATTCGAAATGTCCATGGTTTTAGGGAATGGCAGGATGTCCGAAAGGGACATCAAAAGAGGTAGCTTGACCAAAGGAGCAATAAAAACCTGCACCTTTTTAGGGTCAGGTGCATTCATGCTCACAACGAGAGTTGGAAGCAGAACTAAATTTGATTGAATGGAAGCAGAGTGGAGGAGAGAGAAGGACATAGTAGGAGGCCCTAAGATAGGGGTGGCCAACTCCCCTTCCTTCCTTTGCAAAGAAACCTAAGGGTATGTGCAAGATCATGATGGGCCAAAAAGTGGCGATATGATGGGTATGTGTAGGGTATGTGGCTGATGACTTTTTTTTACCCAAAATTGATGAAAAAAAAAGGGTTTTTAAAGGATATTCACGAGGGTTTCCACAATATAAATTAGCCGCTTTACTTTGAATTTAATAAATAATTATTATTCATTTCTATTTGAATTCATTTAAAGTCATTTACATTAAGTTAGAAAAACATCTATAGCTTTCAAATGGTATCTCACATTTTTGAATCAAAACATGCATCACATTCTATGCTTTGCATACTATAGGGTTTAAAAAGAATTTCATGGAAGTTTTGAGAGCCAAGTTAAAAGGTGAGGTCAAACATAAAGGATTTTTATATTTTTAAAAAGAATTTGTAATAAAAATTTACATAATCAATTATTTGCTTGGAAAAATTACAAAAATATAGCCATCACATCGGAACATGGAGTCCTCTACTTTATATCTAAAATCTTATGAAAATATTATTATTTTATTTGTAGTTGGGGTGGTTAAGGCCGAGACACCTACTTCTTATTTTCCACTGAAGTTTGAAGTACCTCTTGCATTGAAATTTCAAATTTTCACCAAATAGATTGTTTTAAAATAAAACCTAGTAGTTTGAAACTAATTTAATTTCTCACAGTTCTATTCTTACATATTTTGAAATAATATAGATAGCTTATTCAAACTTTTTATGTCAAGTTGCCTAACTTTGATTTTTTCCTAAATTTTGCCCTTAAGGGCTTGATTTTTCCATGATGATCCTGCACATACCCCTAATCAGCTTCTAGAGCCTCTTGTTGATGCTTGCACTCGTGTGCAAGGTAGTTTCTGTGACTCTTGGAGCTAGAGGTCAGGAGCTGAGAAAGGACAAAAGGATCCTACTCAGCGATAGGGGTGTCCATAACAACCATTTTTGACAGAGGGAAAGACTCTTAAATAGGAGGAGGAAGAGTTTGAGAGAAAATGGGGGGATTCGGCTCTAGCACCTTGGCGATGGGCCTCTTCCCATTCACTACTTTAGGAGTAGGATTTGTAGGAGGCTGTGAAGGCTGAGACATAGAGGATTCCCTAGGGGGACCCTTCCTTCTACCATATCAAACAATCCTAGGCTCCATGGGTAGAACGTGAAGTTCAAATGTAGGATGCTTGGGCTTTCACCAAGCGGGTACCATAGGGTTCTCCCACAAACATGGAGAAAAATTTGATGACACCACAATAGGGTGAGAGGAAGCATCAGGCTAGAAAGTGGAAGAGGAGGAAGAGGAACCTTGAGAGTGCTTCTCTTCTCCCCTTATATGCACCATAGCAACATCACTATTAGCTTTTAAACAAGCCCTATGTGAGACAACATAAGGAGATGTAGGGTACCTCACCTTAGGCGTTGAGCACCCTTTCTTGTACTTCTCATAGGTCTAGTGCAAGGGGTCCTTCCTAGGCAGGAGCAAACCAATGGGTGTAGGACAAAAGTGGTCTAAAGAATAGCTACCATGCGCAACCAACAATTTATAGCTACTATCGTGGATTACATGCACTGAACCCTCATGAATAAACTTTAGGAATTTATGTATGACCAAAGGAACTGCATTCATAGCTACTAACCAGGGGATACCCAACTTTACTCTAAAGAGTTCGGAGCCAAGGATTATGTCGAAAAGCATGTTCACTAACTTAGGTCCAATAAAGACCGACAAGGTGTTTCTACCAAGGGGAGGTACAGAAAGACTGTTATGTGTATAGACGGTGCTTTTAGGTGCGTCGTACCCATATTTATGTAGGAAGTTGACTAACATAGTCTCCTTAGTAATCACATTCACCTAGCATGTTGAGTCAATAAGAACACCCATCACAGTGATTTTTCTAATTTGTGCAGGGATGTAAAGAGGAGATGACTCTCTATTAAAACCCATTGATAGGTCCTGCGAGCTGAAGGTTATACCTGTACCACTACTTGTAGGCTGTGTAAAGGGGATAGGTAGATGCAGGAAGGAGGCCATCACACACACTAAACAATACTCTCACAAATCCCCCTAAAGGTTCACAATTGAATAGTGACCCAACTAACACTTCAATCCTCAATGCCTACAGAACCTTCCAACTATGCCTACTAGGGGTTGCAAGTTGGGTTGTAAGGTGAAATTACTCAAAACACTCACACCTACTATTCTCTTAGGACATGAGGAATGGACCCTTCAACACTGCTAAATGAAACCAAAATGGTTCACGTCAGGTTCACCAAAAGTGTAAGAGAGGGAGATCAATCACATCAAAGCTCCAGGTCACAGAGGGTCAAGAGCGGAAGGCTGCCCTAACTTACCTCACTCTAACAAATATTTTGGGATGAGGATCGAGAATGAAGAGCACTATGAAGTAATTTTGTCACTCTAGAGACCCAAAAATCTACTTGGGGTTAGATGAGCCAGTTTCTAGAGTCTAAACTACACCTTAGAAAGCTCTCTATCCAAGGATGGTAGCGCAGGTCTAGGACAATAGTGTGATGCACTGGCATTCGTGCGACCATAAAATGTGAAATACAATAAGAAAACTACTAGAAGCTTACTGACAACCTAGCTAACTGATTTTAATGAAATAAATAGAATAATAAAGTATGAAAAGTAAATGCAGAAATGATAAAGTAAGTAGATGAAAAATAAGGTGACAAATATAAACTCACTAAAGCACTAATTCACTAGCGAGCTCCACACACATGTTCACCTAAACAAAAGAAAAAAAAGGGGAAAATTGTTGGGGCTGTATAGGGGTTTGCCTTAGTCAAACCCCTACTTTGGTGTTTCCACCTCCACAAATAGCCATAAAAGCAACAAAGTAGAAAAGTATGATAAAGAAGATAGAAGGAAACTCACTAAACACTAAAAAAATCTACTCTATCAAATCACAAAAAGGAGAAGTGAAGCGTTACCACCTCCACCCAAAGGCTGTCAAGGCCAATGAAGGGAAAATGCAAGAAATGAACTTGGAAAAGTCACCATAGTTGCAACAATGATGAAGGGAGGTCTCACAAGACTTCAAGCTAGCAACTTCTATAGTAGCCTCACATGTACAAAAGTGAAGTTGATGGAGTATCAAGCTACTGCAATGTTCAATGGAGTTGTGTAGATTGCTAGAATTGTGAGAAGATGGAATAAAAATGCTCAAGAATGTGAAGAAGATGGAGAGATTGTTAAGAGGGTGAAGTGAGTGTGAAATGAATTCCTTTGAAGGCCAAAATGAACCATTTTTGGGTCGGTTGGCTGCACAGAGGCATTGCAAACTGTCTCCAATGAGGAATGTAATGTCCTTGCAGACTTAGGGGCAGGAATCTATCAGGGACAACAACACACTGCACAGACGTCCACACACTATGCTCGCATCCTTGATGAAAATTCCCCCACCGAAACACAAAACACACACCAAGTGGATGGAAGGTAGGTGGGTGATGTGGAATTTCACCTTCGAATTTGATTTTCTAAGATGAGGGTATGCAAAAGGGGAATTTACACAAGGGGTGCAAATTCGCTCAGGTATACATGTACAATATCAAATAATTTTTTCTCTCACTAATATGATATGACTATCCTACTCCATCTTACCATTCCTCTATTATTTTCCTAATCCAAACATCCTTTTTGTATCCCTACATCTCCTTCTATCTTCTATCCTTTAATCCTCTTATCCATAATTTAGAGAGCACACACATGTTCTTCAAACCTAATATCCTCTCAAGGGAGCATACCAACCTCCCTCCTCTGTCATTCTCATCGTCCCAATAAATGAAGCATCATTCCACTAGTCTCACCCCTTTCTAGCCACTATGTTTTATTCTTCTTTGATACAATGACACCTCTAGTAGTCATAGCATTATATCAAAGAGTGGAAAAATTTAGACACCTAAAGTTGTCCACATCTAACACAACCAAACTTTACCATATCCCAAATATTAATTAAATAAACCATTTATTTAATTCCCCTTTTCCACCTCAAATTTAATTAGTTAGTCAAAATGATTTAATTAACTAAGTTAATTAATTTCACATAAAAAAATATGATTAATTTAATTAATCACACCCCTAGCCTCAATTATCCTAATAAAATAAAATAAAATCATGACCATCCATTTGATCAAGAAATTCCCTATCCTCCATTTATCACATATGAATTTCACACATGTGAGAAGTCACATTTATCTATCTCCCTTGCACATGCAATCACTCACACATGTTAGAGAAGACACATGTCACATTTTCTATTCCCAAAGTTTCCCCACAATGTGTAAGATGACACTTATCCAAAATTCTCTTCACAAGGTGTCCTCACATATGTGTGCAAGGACACTTGTCCAAAATTCTCTTTTCAATGTGTCCTCATACTGTGTTAGAGGATAATTATCCTTGATCCTTTTTACCTATCCATACTCTCACATATCTGTGAGAAGAATCACACTCCACCATTGGATTTGACCAAAAAAATCCTAACCCTTAATCATTCCTCAATCATCTCCTCTCTCAAATGAATCAATTTATTGATGCCAAGTATCATCTCATCAACCGTAACCTCTTATAAATCTTCCACCATTAATATTAAAATCAAATCTCAACCATCCGTCTCCTATCTAAGAGATCTATAATTCAAACCCTTTACAAGACAAAAAAAAGAACACTATCCATTGTAAAGTTATGTTGTAGGTTTGAGAATTCTCCTTATTCCATCGTCAACATATAAACAAAAAGAAAAAAAATCTTGAGGATCCTTGGAGGTGATTGAAGAATTCTCAAGCTTATTGGGTACACAATTATCCTCTTCTAACTAAAATGAAATATGATGGAGAGAAATGTATATTATTTATTTCACTTTATTTGTGTCTTTGCTTTCTCCTTTCTTTTTCATTTTATACAACACTTTCATATGAAATGGTTAAGGCAATAAAGAAATTAAAGCCATAAATGTCATTGGTGCTAACATAGTGGCATATCCACCCTATACAACAGTCTAAGATATCTTTACTTAATAAAGGGCATTAAACCTAGAAGGTGCAAATTGATCAATAAGATCTAAGAATTTGACTTGGAGATATAGATACAAAGCTATTTAGAGGCTACGAGCTTTCTAGGCTCATGGTTAAGTCAATTTTTTATACTATAGAGGTAAATATAGTAAATTTGATTAGTGTACATCTATAAGTTGTGTTTTATAAAATAATCCATGATATTCTAATATAGTTTTTTATTTGTTGAATATGGGTTTCCCACCTCATATGGATATAAATAAGAAAGGTATATAATGAATGACTATCATTGAAGGGGCATGCAATGGATGTTTTCATAGTGAAGACAACAACCCTTCAAGTTTTAAGGGTAGGCTATTGGTTGATCATTTAATTAAAATATATGGCATATTAAAGTCTTTCAAGTAAGATGAATGGTGCAAGTGTTTTACCTCTAATTGTAGTTTCAATTGAAACTCTATTCTAGTAGTGGGGAATGGACTTTATAGGTCAATCATGGAAAATTCAAGCAATGGATTCAAGTGGATCCTTGTGGCTATTGATTAATTTTCCAAATTGATTGAGATCATTCCCACAAATAAGGCTACAACTAAGATTTCTATTAACTTCTTTCTAATAATGCTATGAATATATTTGAGTAACTCAAAGGATTGTTCTTGAAAATGTAATCTATTTTAGGGCTCATGAATTTACAAGGTATGCATGGATGGAATCAATGCCACTTACTCATCTAGATATCATCCACAAGGTAACAAACAAGTAAAAATCTATTAATAACAATACCTTGATGGAGACTATAAGGAATGCATAGAAGAATAAGAATTAGGATCGAAATTGAAATTTGCAGTTTGAGTTGATAGGGTTAGTTCTAAGAGACATTCAAGTAAAAGTCCATTTGGTTTAATATATGACACAAATGCTAATTTCTCCATAAATTCAGAACACCAACACACAAATACACACATATTACTATAATGGATTGATGACATTGAGTATGATTCGATAGTATAAACAATTAATCCACTAATTAAATTGGATGATGTTACATTGAAGTTAGTTTGAGATATAGAAAGTTGTAATATGTTTTGAAATTGTTTCATCCAATAGACCATTATTTTTCATCCATCTACTAAATTTTGAAGTCTTAATTAGTATATTAACCACCTTTTCAAAATTTAGGCAAAGAATTTAAATACAATTAAGTTACAAGAATATTTATATATAGGTTTTTACATTGATTGGTTCCATAAGTATTACACGATTTCAAATAGCTAAAGAAAAGATTTTCAGAATTTAAGTTTAGATAGTATTATAAATGAAAATGTAATTTGTTTTCTCGTAAGCAACATTCTATGGGTTGTGAAGGTCTTTTTAACATAGTTCTAAGTTTTTGATTTTCAAATCCAATTGGATGGATTTTCTTATAAAGACGACTCAATTTTAGGGAGGAAACCACGAAAATGACTAGACAGTTTTTGGAAAAAAAAAGGATCTTCGCTGCAGTTTCCATTCGTAACTAAGGACGGACTGGCTTTTCGTTCGTTACAACAGGAAATGGGAATAAACGTTGTGTTTTTGCTAACATATCTCTGCGCCAGGACCTGCGAAAGATCAACCTTGGAATATGAAAAAACTGATAATGATTTTCAAGCTTTCTCTCCTTGAAGAATCATACACAGAAGCAGATCTTATAAGACAACAAAAGAAATCATGGCTGATACATTCATTTCGCGAGTCCAAGTAAACCTTAATCTTATTGTTTCCTTTTACCAGTTTTCTTATTGTCTTATACATACTCTGAAATTGAATCTTACCTTCCTGAAATATAATGACTTGTTTTATTTATTGTTGTACTGTATGCAAAATTGAGTTAAATTCTTGTTATGCTCTTGTGTATTTATTGTTAAACTCAATAGTGAGTCCTTTTATTTATTAACTGTAAAATCTTCGTTTTGTTTATTTACAATAATGTAATCTTCCTATAACTCATGAGGCTGTGATAACGATTTCAGTTTGTACATCAATAAGAAGTTAGATGGATTTTAACATAAGATAGGGAGTGTTGGAAAATGAACCATTTCTGAATAGAAAATAGACTTGTCATCAAAAGATCGATTACTCAATCAGGACCGATATCTCACTCAGGTCTGTCTCTTTATTCATCCATGAAAATTTTAATATTTTCTTTCTACTAATGTGTACAACCTTTCACCAAAATCCTAAAGGTGCATCAAGTCATTTCATTATGGTTCTATTTTTAATTGCTAGGAAACTATTCGTTTATGGTTTATATGTTGCAATAGATAGGTATGTAACAACCTTTTCACCTATAGGGTGAAGCCAACACCTAGTCATTTCCATAAAATTTATGAAGAAACTGATGATGATTTTCAAACACTAGAGAGTTTTCTCTTTTTGAAGAATCATACTTAGAAGCAAATCTTATAACATAAGAAAATAAATCATGGCTGCTGAACAAATTTATACATTCATTTCGTGAGTCTAGGTGAACCCTAATCTTATTGTTTCCTTTTACTACTTTGTTTATTGTCTTATGTAGACTCTGA
This sequence comes from Sequoia sempervirens, assembly GCA_007258455.2. Lineage (NCBI taxonomy): Eukaryota > Viridiplantae > Streptophyta > Pinopsida > Cupressales > Cupressaceae > Sequoia > Sequoia sempervirens. Next base: position 14,781 of record VDFB02029027.1, read on the forward strand.
AATTGAATCTCATCTTCCTAAAATATTATGACTTGTTTGGTTTGTTGTTGTAGTGTATCTAAAATATAGTTAATTTTTAGTTCCTCTCGAAGGAATTATAGACACACTCTTCTTTAACAAGTTATTAATAACTTTGAAGGAGCAATTTTTCCGACTCCATTATCACTATCACAGTTTCCAAAATAGTTCCTTTTCCTTTTAAGTAAATTTGATTTCACTAGTCTATTTACTTTCCCAACACACACACACAATATATATATATATATCAGTTGGAGGTATAAGAGCAGGTCAATTAAATGCAAGAAGGGCATCTATCCTTAGCAAAAACATACTTCAGTACAAGGTCACAACAGATCGAATACTAGGCGAACATATTTAGGCGGATAGCAGAAGATACAAAGAGCACCACAGCTCCAAGAGGGAACTCATGCAGTTCCAGCACAGCAGACTATCATAGAAATATATATATATATATAAAGATTATTAAATTGTAAAATGAATTTTACTCAACTATTTTAAACATATAATTTTTTTTTTTAAATATAAATTTAATAATTACTATTTGAAAATAAACCATCTTTAAGAATTGCTTTTCTAAATGTAAATTTAACTAATGTTAGCACTTAAGTATTCAAAATAATTAATAAATTAATAAATTTATGCTTAAAAATCATTATTATTAAATACTAACTTGAAAACTAATATCAATGATTATTATTATTTGGACTAAATTAAATATTATTTTAAAATTAATCATATGAGTTTTAGCTAATTTTAAATAGCTACCTTGAAATAAAATACTATAATAAATATTCATTTTAAAGAAAATAAATAAATAAATTTGTAATTTGAAAATAACACCTAGAATAAACTCAATTAATAGTGTGAAAATTTTATTAAAAAAGAAAAATAAATATTCACTATATTTGTTATAGAAAAAAACACCTAAAAACTTAAGGAAATAAAAATTCTAATCATATACTTAGATTTATTATTTTTCAAATTTGAAATTTAAACCTCCCAAATTTTAATTTATTATTTTAAAATTTGAATTTAAAATATGTTTAGGTACTTTCGGCTACTTTCTGTCATCACATTATTATTAACAGAGTTGCAGTCATCACATTATTAACAAGAGTTGCATCACATTATTAACAAGAGTTAGATCATCACATTATTAACAAGGTTCTTGGTAGTCCCTGTAAAGGATTATAGAATAGTTATGTTTTAATTAGTTGTGTTTAATAAATTCAAATTTTTTTGGGAAGACTATAATAGGCATGAGAGGGAAATTATAATGGTAAGTGCAAGTTTTACTCCATAGTGTATGAGAAAGTGCACAAGAAGTCTATGCCTAGAATGAATCCATTATTAATAAAATAATTTAGAGTGAGAAAGCTAGTAGCATGTTGGATCTATCCTAAAAAACCCTCATCATGGTTGATATTACTCTCATAAATCCTCACATTTTTTCCAATTATGTGCTTCCTAGAATTGTGAAGTATGAATTTTTTTCATTTATCTAATTCAATTGCTTCTATTATGAATTGTAGAAAGATAGGGGGTATCCCTATAATATTATTTAAAATTAGGGGAAAACTTATAAGTCCATGTCAATTTTTATAATTGGAGATAAAAATGAATTTTTTACCTTTGATTGAAATGACCCCATTGGTTTTCATCCAACAGGTAGAATTAGGCAATTTCTCTTACAAAAAGGTCAACCTATTGTACAAAATGATAAGAAAACCTTCTAATTATAACTATAATTTATATGGGTTGTGTGATGATAATTTTATGCATAACCTTATCATTTGTAAAGAAAATTCAAAAATTAAAATTAAAATTAAAATTAAAGTAACAAAACACTCACATGATTTATAAATTAAAACAAATTAAAAACTCTCCTAAAATATTTGCATAGATTCAAGAATAACCCAATTTGAACCATGCTTACCCCACATAGTCTTCAAGGGGCCTATAATCTTATGAAATATTTACCAAAAAAAATCATAAAAAAATAGATAGCATGATTTAAAGATTGAAATGAATTAAAAAAATTCTCATAGAATAACTAAAGAGCTCAGGCATAACCCAGGTTTACAAGTCATAAGAAGGTGAGTCCAAGATTTACAAATTAAAATTAAAATTAAAACAATTTAGATAGCATGATTTAATGGATGAGAATTAGAATTAGGGTTATGTTTCACATTAAGGTTATTATTAGGATTAAGGTTAGGGTTATAATTAGATATAGAATTAGGGTTAGAGTTATAGTTCAAATTAAGGTTTACTTTACGATTAGAGATAAAATTAGAATTAAGGTTAGGGTTATAATTAGACATAGAATTAGAATTAGGGTTGGATTTCATGTCAAGGTTATAATTAGGGTTAGGGTAGTAATTTAACATATTCTTTGTATATCTTATCTTTATAAATAATGTTATATAAATTATTATATTAGTTTAAAAACTTATTTCCTCCCACCCACCTAAAGCGACCAACCATGCTCGAAGGGACCATCCATGCCCAAAGGGACCATCCATATTATGCTGCAAAATCAAAATATTATGTTACACAAGGAAATCAAAATAAAATAAAATATAAAATTATAATATTATTATTTAATATATTAAATTATATTTTAGATGGTATAAATGTTACACACATATATTATATTATATATTATATATGTTGTATATGTATTATATAGTGTATATATTATAATAATATAATATGTTGTTAAATTAATAATATAATATACTAAAAATATATTATTTATTTGAATTTGTTATTAGATTATTTTATATATTTGAATTTAATAGAATGGAAAATATAATAAATAAATATGAGTATAAATAAATAAATATATTTATATTTAGTGTTAAAAAAATTTCACATAATGTATTATTTAAAAGAATGTTGTAGTAAATATATTGACTTTATGATTAATCCTATAAATTAACTTGTGAAGAATTTTTATAAATATATCTATTTTATCTAGAGTATATTATATATCTATTTTGACTACCAATTACCTATGTGTTCCCCATAATAATTTTTTTTCCTAAAAATTAGTTGAATTTTTTTTATTACCTACCATTCCATAATAATCAGTAATGGAAGTAATGGAAGCGCCAAAATCGCTTATATCGGGTGAAAATTGTGTAC